>KV428069.1:0-128346 GCA_001632355.1 Sistotremastrum suecicum HHB10207 ss-3 | reverse complement strand
CTTTAATGGACTAGGCACAACCAACAGTGAGAGTGGAAATCCTAAGAGATTGAAGCTGGGGTGTCTACTGTACATGGGTGTTCTTATATACTACTAGGATGATCTAAATATAGCACGGTGACTCATACTTCTAGAATCTTCCATGTGATTCCGCCACCTTCTATAACGTTCTCTGTCTTTCTATGACCTTCTACTGCCTTCCATATGGTTCTACCATGTTCCTCTTACAGAACTCTCTAGAACCTTCTACCATAGAACACTACAGAATATGACAGAAAAAGGTGGACCATGACACCAGCACTGGCAATAATCTCCATGCCTGGGACAGGCTGGGAAGGCATCTTGTATGTTTACTATTGTTTGTCCAGTCTTCCACTACAGCTGCGGCTGTCACCACATATCTGTGTTTGTGTCTGTGTCTGAGTTCTTCTAGGCATCCTTGATAACCCACAGTGTCTTAGATTGCAACACAACAACCCTCCAACCAGTGCTTCACAGGGCTGCCCAGAGTTTGACCAGGTGAGGATCAGGAAGTCATGCAGAAGGGCTTGAAGGTTATTGCTGATGACTTTGGGCTCATTGGGATGGGGATTCAGATAGGTTTCACTGTTCCCATCTGGACCATCCCCTGGACAACATAATTAAAATGCCATGATCTAATCTTTCTCTATCATATCATCTGCTTGCAGATTCTGCAGAAGATTTCTAGAATAGGTGGGCACTGACACTGCCTTCAGAAACAATTATGACCTACAAATTGTACCTTGAGTGCTCAGGAGTGCTCAGGGGTTGGATTAGTATGTTTTCTGAGTCAGGTACTAGTAAGAAGGGACAGAAATCAGCAGGAGTACTATGTTTCAGTGTTGACTTTCTGAACAATCCAGAAGAAGTCTTTTCCACTTTCTCTGAATAGCATGGATGGATACACAAATGCAGCTGACACACTGGCAGATCTTGATCTCACCACAGGTAGTACCCAAGTATAACAAGTATGGCCTTGTGGTAAACCCTATCCTGTTTGGACTTTCAGCAAGATGATAAGAGTCCAAAGGAGCCCAATTTTTTCAGATGTAGTAACTGGACCTTAGTATCCTAGATTTGGCATGTCATTTCCTAACTGATTACATCAGTGCCAAATAAGTATCAAAGTATAAAAGAACACAGCAGCATCCATAGCAGGAAAGCAAAATAATCTGATGAGTAAAATAAGCAGCAGCCATGCATGAACTAGAAAGCAGTAGCGTAAAGAAGCAGTTAATTATTACAGCAAATATACAAAAGGATATTCATCAGCCCTCTATCAAGGAGGATCTTGAAGTGATAATATGGTTGGACCCAAAGCATGCCCATTGTGGCCATTGGCCAATGGTGATGCTGTTGACTCCAGGTTGAAGGGCATCAAGCCTAAGGAAGGGCCTGATGTTGATGATCCCTGGGTTGAGCTCAAGGATAAGTTTTGGGGAGAAACAGGCTCAACAGGGAATTGGCCAGTGAAGACTGCAGAACTAGGTGATGGGCTACCCAGGCTAGAGTGACTGACACTGCCATTAGCAGTGTGACTATTTTCAGTCTTTGTATCATAAACACCTGTCTTAGTAATCAATCTGCTAGTCATTGGAACCTAGCAGGAAGCGAGCACACCAAGTTTCCGCAGCCACCTTTGTCGTACTTGATGATATCCTCGATTTGGAAGTTCTTTCTGCACAAGGTCCCATTTTTGTCCATGTTTGGCAACAGCCTGCAAGAATCAGTCAATTTTATGGGAACAACATACTGTGCAATCATACCTTTGCCAGAAGTTGATCTTCCTCAGTAGTCCATTTTGTATAAGGACTACGTATGCGGCGGGGAGTAGAGGGCTCATGATGGATAAATGAGGTCTCTGTTGTTGGCATCTGAGTCAGAGCAGTAGCACTGCCACCATATGCCACAATACCCATACTTGCTGCAGGCACAGAGCTGTCGGACGGGAAAAGTGTGATATCTGACTGACTCAGTCGGTAGCGTGGGTAATGGGAGTAATTGGGTTTGACAGGCAAAGGAGTAGAATTTGCAGACAGATGTTCCGCAGGCGTTTGAAGGTCAATAGGAGGCTTGAGGGGCGAAGCTATGTCAGGATGTGGCGCGATATCGGGAGGAGGGGTAGTGTGTTTGGACGAACTCCGCTTTGGCGTGTTTCGTCGAGATGAGTGATGGGAAGCCGGGGTGCGGTCTGGGTCCAATGACACGTTCGGGTTATTTGTTTCGAGTCCAGCAGAATCTAGTTGCATGGAGATGAGTTCATCGGCTCGCGAGGGTTCTTCTTCGACTTGGTCGACGTCATCCACAGGACTGAATTCTGCGTCGAGATCTGTCGGGGAATCCCGGCCTGGAAAGGGATCTCGAGTCGCATCAATCTCTGTTTCGTTGTTGGCTTGAGATTCCGGTACGGGGTCGTTGTTGGTGGCGGGATCAGGGTCAGGGTCAGGTGGTGGTCGTTCGGGGTGGTCGTTTTCAACATCCGATCGATGAGGATGAGAGAATACGGCAGCTTGGTCAGCGAGGACGTCGAGGGCAGACATGACCCTAGCGCCGGAGACGCTTCCTTCATCGTGAGTATCGGTCGCACTCTCATCCTCCTCTTCTTCTTCAGGCGTTGGCGGTCTCTCCTTTTCTTTGCCTTTCTTGACAGTGGTAGGTTTCGGGGAGGCCTCCACTCTTCGTCGCTTTGATTGGCGTCTGGTGGTCGGTGTCGGTGGTGACGATAACATCGATTGCGCGGCGCTCAACAGACTTTCAAGCGCGCTTGGGGTGCCTATCTTGTTCTTGGATCTGCTGGGTGTCCTCGGGATGTTGGATGCACTATTCGAACCGGATGCAGAGGGGAGGGGAGGGTAGGTATGCACTTTGGGGTAGTAATCGGTGCGAGGAGTGTTGGCTGAAGCTCCTTGTGGAGTCGGCGTTGTGACGGGTGGGAGTGCGGTTGAACGAGTGGACGCTCTGGGAGTTCGAGGTGAAGAATTTAGGAAGTATGGTCTGGACATTCCGGGCACAGAGATGGGGCCGAAAACAGCGGGAGAAAGCGATGAATTAGCTTGCGAAGATGGATTTTGCTGCGACATCGTAGTGCGAGGAGTGGGGGGAGCAGCTGAATGGGAGGAGCCCTGAAGCGAAGCCCCTTGCAAGGTCGTATATGCGTTCTGATGGAAGGTGCCGCTGAGGATGCTCGCACGTTCCCTGCCTATTTTCCGAGCAGCCAGGAGAAGATGTTCCGCACGAGCATCGGCCGATAACACGCGTGGCTTCTTACTCGCAATAGCGCTAGGTTTCAATGCACTCGATGCTGGAGTTTGAGCAGCCGCAAGGTTCTTTGGCGGTTTACTAGGAGTACCGCCAGTGGGAGAACGATGTCGATAGTAGTCGCTGCGAGGCCGAACAGGGTCCTCCAACATTCCGGGAGAAGAATGGATTTCCTCCTCGCTTTCCAGCGAGCGATCGTAGTAGTCCTTGCGTTTTCCGTGTTGCTTTGAATTCGAGGCCGACGTCGACGAGTCTGTCGGGTGGGAATGTGTCAACGCGAAGGGTTGCATGAGAAGGAGAGGTTTGAGCTGGGCGAGATCCGACTCCAAAGCCTTGATGCGGGAATTATTTTCTGAAATCTGCGTAGCAAGTCAGTATTTACTTTCCCGATATCGTTATGTCACGTGCCTTTGAGCGAAGTAATGAGTTTTCCATTTGCGATATCCCAACGAGATGTTCAAGATACTGCAGCGATGGACAGAAAAATGTCAATATATGAGGAACGGAAAGGATAAGGCACAATCTCACCTGTTCTCGAGCCTTCCCACCTTCACTAGCCGCCGCTCTGCCGATCAGCACTTCGCCAGTCCGAAGCCACGAATCTTTCTCTGATTCCCACCGCACTTTCTCTTCCTGATGCATCGAGGTCAGGAAGTCTCGCTGACTGGATAGATGGTTGATAGTATCGGCTTGGGACAGCAGCTGTGTTTGGAACAGCCCTAAGCTCGATGAGAGACGGATAACCTGCGAGGTCAGTTACAGTGAGACAGATTGGGGAAAGGATAGCCAGAAGTACCATATCAGAGAGCTCTTGGTTCGATGAAGAGAGCTCCTTAGCCCTCCTTTGCATATTCTCAATATCGGCTGTTTCCAGTGGTTCCGAAGAATCTTCATCCGCATTTTCGGCGGGAGGATGAGGATGTGGTGAGGCCGACATGTGTCTCATAATCTCAGACAAAAGTAACGACGGGGGTGCCGGTGCCCCATCGGGAGGGGTCGCTTCCATCGTCAGCGACGACGACGACGAGCGGCGAAAATCAGCCAAATAAGTGCAAACACCGCGCGTGCGGTCTCCTGATCACGTGCTGCAAAGCAATCGGGTAAATCGGACTTACCGTTTCAATGATCACGCTCGATGTGTTCAACTTGATGTTTTCCAAAGCACTACAGGGTTCAGCAAGGCGGTACGCTTTATCACGCCTCCAACGATATCACCACCGGCTGATCTCACGGATACCTGGATCTCTCGTGTAGGTTTCACCTCCAGTTTTGATACAAGCCAGAAATGACCTTCTCGCAATGCTTGGACCACGTCGGCCGCCGATGTTCGATCTGCTCCGTAAGGTCAAGCATCAGACAATGTACTTTCCTTGCCGCAAAAATGTTTTGAGTCTAACTTCTGTCGTGAATATTGCGATTACCTAGCCCTCAAGTACAGAATATCGTAGCCTACTGCGGTGGACCTACTTTGGACCCGCTTTGCCTCGACTTGCCTCGCAAACGAATGATTTACTGCAGACTGTCTTTACTGCTCCTTGGCTGCTGATCTCTTTCAAAGCACACCGCTCTACTCGAGTATCTGACGGTTTGACATACTGTTTGCCACAAAGTGTATACTTTGAAAGTAGACCGTCACTGCTCCATTACCCAGCCCCACGGGCAAGCTTTTGCTCCTATGTCTTGCATCGACAACACGCGTACACGTCTCACCTAGTCGAAAAAGAACGATTCGCTACGCTCCGGTCTTGTGACGTCGACCTGGGATACTCACAAGTCTGTTCGCGCTACGTCCTTACCAAGTTACTCCCTGCCTCAGCAGCCCTGAAACTTAGCAATCTCTATCAATATCATTCCAGCGAGGTAAGCAACGGGTCCTTGATTGCGTGACAATTTGCGTCTCAGAAGGGCGATCCTGACACGGTTTCTCTGGTGCCTTCTAGCCTCCGTCGACTTGTCCCTGCTCTCAACATGCCGCAGCACGTTTTGTCCATATACGATTCACACACTGTTATCTACATATCATTGCTACGCCCAGCAGAGCGAACCGTGAACCGCTCAGAAAATGGTGTACATCTCAGTTTTCTCTCCTCATCTTCTCTCTACCCTCCCGACCTTCGCCATCTCCTTCAATAGAGCGGACTACAATACAGGATCATGCCCTTCTCGGCGGTATCAAAATGAACGTACATCAACTCATTGCGTCCGATTCTCGGTTCTTCCGAGCCGAACCATTGACGGTTTGATGTGATTGTCCACTTTTTGGTCACAACTACAGCCCTGAAGACGTGCAATTTGTTTAAACATACGAGCCAAAATCTCAATGCGAACGATTGACGGATAACCAAATGAGAAATCAGGGCATGCGCTCGTTATTAACTCGTTAATCCATCCGGTGCACTATGAGCGACCCTCAAGAGTGCTCTGTTGTTTCGTTCTCGGTTTCCTCTGATGCACGTCTCATGAGTGTCTGTTCCCGCCCATGATATCGCCGCTCTAATCGACCCCGTCAGCAATGCGTGTCGAGCCGTGCAAGGTACCCTTGCCATCGGAATCACTGTCGAGATTTGCACGAGAATCTCATACTGTGATACCTCCACTGTGGAGGATGGTCGTCCCATCCGTGTGCATGCCATTCTTTCCAATCCCCGGAATATCTTCATAGCAGATTCTTGATAATTTCGGGCTCTCTGAATATCATCTGCGGTCATCTTTCTACGGCTTTGGCCGCTTCATATATTTTACTTCATATCGTCAACTGCGCAGTAGTACTTTTGCGATGAGAATGACCCTGTCATAGAGAATAAACATAATCACTCTCCTTGGAGTGCTCGCCACGACCGTCTACAAGTGCTTATTCTGGAATATCTCAGGAGAGACAAAGAGCGAAGTCTCCATTCCCTTGCGATCGGGCATAGGACTGACTATTCACGAAAGCCTGTACCTCGCACAACCCATCTCCACTCCCACAAAACTCAAGAGGCTGCACAGCATCATCCACCAACATCCTGACGAACGCACCACTGCTCTTTCCAAACCCGCATTGAAGTCGTTCCGTCACCAGAGTCGCGCTAAACGGTACGAGCTTGGAGGCAAGCCATGTTCGACGTGAATTAGGCTTTGTCGTATTCAATGGTGCGGGTTGACGGAAGAGCCCTAGAGCAGAGTAGATCGCTATCATCTGATTATCGTGAGAGAAATCGGCGTATAGAGCTCGATTTAGGGGGAAGGTCGTCGAAGACGAGTCGAGGGTTGTGTTGGTCTCAGTATGATCGGTGACGGGTCTGTCTGTCAAACGAGCAATGAGCTCGTTGACGTAGCCTACTCCCTGAACTCGGCCCAGTTGTTGACCATATCTATAAGTCGAAATCAGCACAAGATCCGCCCGATTTCATCGAAGAACATACCCTGTGTCATAGAACTTATCGATGTCACCACTGTATTCAAACAATTCAAACTCTTCGACGGTGAATACATCGCAGAAGGGACTGGCTTTCTCCTTGGCGACGGAATCAAATGCGCATAACGAAAGGAGATTTGTGCATCCGCGTTCGTGAGGTTAGCACCAGGGGCACCGGCGTTTAGTCGAGCCGCGATGGGAGGAGCATATGCTGCTAACCACTGGGCATTGGCAGCGTCAGAGCTTCCTGCATTCGGGCAGTCCGAATCATCCAGGGTATCGTTGCCGGCCTCCGAGAGAACTACTGGAGGCTGAATTGTAAGATGTCCGCGAAAGTTATGTATGAAACCTGATTGAAGATTAATATCAGCATAGGAAGAGACGCTTCTTGTCATACCGCTTGTCCAGTTAGTCGATGAGTCGACGACACGAGACGAACTTGATGCTCTGACAAAAGGAGGATCTCTGGAAGAAACCAGGGAACCGTATCTCTGAGCTGCCAATTGCCCAGCATCATATGATCTATTCGAAACGTATGAGAATATTCAAGATTTAGTCAGAGAAGTCTTACTGGGCGGCTCCGAAGCCTACCAAAACGTCGTAGCCAAGATCATAGGTATATTTGCGCAAGAAAGCCAGCTTATTGTCTTCGTATCTCTTGACATTCTTGAATTTTGCGATAGTAGCGTTGATCTTTGCACCGGCGGATGCTGTGGGGAACCGGGCGCCATGTCGCTCCAGCTACATCGACAACGTGAGTGCACGTATAAGTGCGCGACAATAAATCCTACAATGTTGACCTATCCTGACAAAATTAGTTTCGTCAAAACCGTAAGCAAAGCAATATCTTGCCTGTGTAATCTCACAGCCCAGAGGTGGAGGGCTGTATAAAGCCGAAGGAAAATAAGGTGAATATTCGGCCAAGTTATGGGAGATCGAAACCGCTAGCCCCAAGTTCGGCGTCACAGGTTTGAAGGCAATTACATTGTCGACTACAAAGTAGGGAAACAACACAAGAGCAAAGACGATATTAGAGAACATTTCGCGAAGGTTCGACCACCTTCACTCGACACAACTTGAAGTTGCTTGAAGTTGACAGGTCGTTGGGGCTGCGTTGTCACGGATGACTGGCAGTCCAAAGCATATGCTTTGTAGGTAGAAATCCAGAAGCAATGTGCTTCATCATGGACATGCTTCGAAGCATCGTCCTCTCCTCTAGAAATCAACGACGACGACACGTTCGCTAGGTAACATACAGACGCTAGACAGCTTAGCCAGCTTGCTTACTTAACTTCCAGCTCTTTGCTTCACACGTTCCTGCTTTTGGTCGAACGCTTCGCACTGCTGACACATTCCCCGTGCTTGCGGTCGAAATAGATCGAAGCCTTCGATCGAGAACTCCATCTCAAATCGTCACTCCGTCATTGAACGACGCATGGGATTCCCTTTTTCGGAGCGGGCAGTCGCCGGGCCGGTGTGCCAGCTCGTCTCCTGACTTTCTTCAGGCTCTTCAGATAGTTGTATGTCACGGGTACATGAAACGCGAAACAGATTAGGGAAAATATTGATCAATGGCATTCACCATTTACGTGTGAGATGAGTTGTGCCTGGATCTCCAAAGTGATGATTTCCGTGGAGTCGTTTCCCGAATTTCGTACCTGAAAATCCGAAGCATGGCATTTTGCTTCCGAGTCTTCTCCTGCCCTCAAAGTCTTTTGCGCTTTTTTCAATCGTCCAGTCGTCTGATAAGCCGAAATCTGAGGTCTTGTGACATCTATTCTAGATATAAAGACTGAGAAGATTCTTCTCTCAGTAGTAATGCGGCTACGTCCGGAACGCTAAGCTTCAGGAGAGCAAACCATGACGCGGGACTTTATGTGGACACGTACTACTAATGCGACCATGCCAACGCATGTTTCTGAAGCAGGGGTAGCTTGGACGCTCTCGACACGCTTGCGCAATGAATTTCGTGTGGAAAAGGCCCTGGGTGGCGGACTAAGGAATCCAGTCCGAAGACTTCAAAAATTAGAATATATTTTCTTCTGCTCCGCCTATCGTCCCGACGCAAGCAGCTTCGCCGCCGACCCTCCCAGCGACTTCTATAGACCGCCGAAATTCAGGGACGTTCCGGAAAGAATGACGTCGGATGGGAGAAGAAAAAATCGTCACGTCTTGCACGATGCCCTGCCGACGCCGCCGACGTTCCCGTGATTCCACGATAGTATTTGTCCTTGATCCAATAGCGGAAGGAGCCCTCATGGTCGATGGATTCTGCCTAACGACAGATTACCACAGCGTAAGTCTCGGATATTCTCCCTAAAAGATGCCGTAAGTTCTTAGACGAAGCGACTGCAGCCCTGCATTACAGCGCCGCTGTGAGCATCTCCAGCCAACAAGAATGGTGGGGAATGCCGCTCTCGACCCTTACCTTTGGCCGTGTTCCGGACCTCGACCCTGAAGGTGACGGTGATCTAATCGAGATAAAGAAATCCCGAACCTGAACTTCGGTCGATCCCTCGAGAGCGACTCCGGAAAAGTAAATTATTCCGTCGCCTAATCGCGTAGCTAGAGCCAGTGATGCAATGATTCCGCCGGGCTGTAGCAGCAACTGTAACTCACGAATTCATCACGAAGCAGATCAGCTTTGATGTCTAGTCATTGTCTACTTTGTTATTCGTAATGTTACCTTGTCAAACATGTGATGGCAGTGGCAAGATCGAGCGCTCATAAACGTTTGAATGGTGGAGCAGCTAATACTGGATGAAGCGGCGTCGAAAGGGCCAGGTACGGCACACCCCTTGACGAGGAGACCGAGACTTCCGATCCTAACTCGTTATGTCAACCCTTTCGTTTTCATTGGCATCGCTTCAGCCGTCCTTACGTCCAGAGAACGTCGAATTAGTCTTCAAGCTGTTGTCAACAGAGCACTAACTGTATTGGAACCTGAAGGGATCGCCTAGAACATGGATGCTTTGGTCGATGAGCCAGGTTGACTGATTGCCATGGGAAACACGGCGGAAAATGACTGTGGACAAGCATGAGAGGCCTCTCTGCCAATCCCTGCAGACATTGATGCGAGATACAATCACCGCAAAAAAAAAAAAAAGCATCCAGGCCTGCAAGATTCTCAGTTTCCAGCGACAGAGTAAGGGTGCAAGTGATGTGATCGATCAGAGTCCACGGAGTAGAAAATTACCTCGCTTAACGCAGCTCAGGACGTCGGTGATGCAACCGGCTAGCCAACTCGTCGGAGAAGTCGGAATCGCTTGCAGTGTCTTAGCCGAAACGAATATTCGAAGTAAATGCTTCTGGGAATCGCTTGCGCTGGAGAGAAGACAGGAAGAACTGCGAGCACGCGGGACAGATGTAACAGTTCTAACCAATGATTGACAGTGCCTGACAGTTCCGACACAGTCGGGGAAATATAGTACTAGCGCTGGGAGGTTGAATCGTATTAACCTTTAGAGGATAGATCGTGGAAGTTCTCAAACTCGACAATCAAATAATGACATCTTAGTATCAAGGAATAAGACCTCCGTCTCGAGATATTCATCCGTAATT
Organism: Sistotremastrum suecicum HHB10207 ss-3; assembly: GCA_001632355.1. NCBI lineage: Eukaryota > Fungi > Basidiomycota > Agaricomycetes > Sistotremastrales > Sistotremastraceae > Sistotremastrum > Sistotremastrum suecicum. The sequence continues at coordinate 118,109 of KV428069.1, read as the reverse complement.
GATCTAGCAATTCGATCGACAGCTCGTTTACATGTACACCCTTTCGAGGATTAGCTGGCGACGGCTCGCCTCGTGATACCAATACTTACCACATTAAGCAAGCGATAATTGGAGACATCTATAGTTTAGATCAAGGGTTTAAGAAGGAGAGTACACAGCTCCGGCGACCCTTCGGCGGCTCCAGGTGATTATCGCACTTCTGAGACAGAATATATATAGGGGCGGAAAGCCGTTAGTCCTGAAAAGCAGTCTGAGACACCACGGCCTCAGCCGTAAATCCTTCTTCCTTGCCACTGCCACGCTCCTCCTAAGTTGCTTCTGTTTTTGCCTTTTACCGTCTGAAACACATTCTCGTCAACGCCTCTCACTATGAAATCCGATCACCTTCTCGGGCTCATACCTTCATTGGACAACGCTCCTCTCAGCGAATGGATTCGACTTCTGGGCGGCTTCTCGATACTGCTATTCGTAGCAAAGTCTATACATAGCCTACTCTTCTCCCCTCTCGGGCATGTTCCAGGCCCTTGGTACACTTCCTTCACATCTCTGGAGCTTGCGATCCACTGCTTACGGTTCCAAAAATGCGAATACATCCAAGGACTGTTCAATAAATATGGACCGGTGGTGAGAATTGGCCCAAATAAGGTATGCACTAGACTTTGAGTGTCGCCGCGCCTCAGATTCACCGTGTCGCACAGGTAGCCTTTTTGGATAGCGATTCTGTCAAGATTGTGTACGGGACTGGGCGGTTCAACAAGAGTTCGTGGTATAAGGGCGTCCAGATGTGAGTGAATCTGTCCGTGTCCGTGTCTGTTTATTAGTAACTAAAACAAATACACTCACCAGTTGCGACCAAGACCATGCGTCAGTGGCCTTCATCTGCTCATCTTTACCTCGTTTAATCTTCGATTTCAGCATGACCACACTAGATCATGCAGGACACGCCATTCGTCGCAAAACGTTCACCCAATTCTACGCTCCGGCTCATCTCGCCAAGTATCAACCGGAAATTCACGACGCTGTTCTCGAGCTCATGAAGGTACGTCGGATTTCGGCCGAGTCTTGAATTTGCGAGGCTGATGGGGAGTAGATACTTGACATATTAGACGGCTCTGTGTCAATTGATTGCCTACCTTTGTTTCGCCACATGATGGTAAAGCTTTTTTCCTGCTTTTTTAACAGAACGCTGACCCAATCTGGCTCTATAGGTCGATATCAATGGTATCACAATGTTTGGCTCACATATTGGCGTCATTCACGAATGGGGTTCCGGTGGAGAACATCCCTTGAGTACCGCTGTATCAGATTTCCCGAAACGAGGAGCTTTGGTAAAGTTGTCTCGAAACACTACTTTGGAATGATACTCACATCGGCGACAGAAAGGCTTGCTTCCCAGTTTACTTTGGTCCCTGGTCTCGTCCATCCCGAACTCTCGGTGGCAACAGTTCTGCGTGGCCGACAGGGTCCTCGTGGATGTAAGTCGCCCATCTCTGCGGATCTCTGAAATATTGAATGAGTCGATCTTACCCTCATCAGTTCGTTGGCAAACGAGTCAAAGAGACCAGTCGATTCCTCAAAGAACATCCCGAACAAGAGAAAGACGCCGGCCGCTCAACCTTACTCTCCACTCTTCTTCTTTACCGATACTCCAATACCGACGAAGCCGTTCCTGAGCAAGACGTTCTCACGGAAAGCATTGCCCATTTGTGAGTTTATCTTGGCGACCATGCGGAACGGATCCTCAACTCGTGATTCCAGAATTGCAGGCTCGGACACTACCGCAACCACATTGGCATACATCTGCTGGGAACTCAGCAAGCGCCCGGACATTATGCGTTCTCTTCGAGAGGAGATTGACCTCGCAATGCCCGACGCTAGAAGCATCCCAGACATCCAGGTCCTCCAGAATCTGCCTTATCTTAACGCCCTGCTTAAAGAAGGTACGATCATACTTCTAGACGAATCACAATCGATGGCTCACATAATCTCAGGTCTCCGATTATACAGCGCCGCTCCTGCTATGCTCGAACGCGTCGTCCCCATAGGAAAAGACTTTGCTGTCCACAATGTCGCCATTCCGGGTGATACCATCGTCGGATCTCAGGCCTGGTCGTCTCATCGTCGTCCCGAGATTTTCCCTCAGCCAGAGAAATTCATGCCCGAGAGATGGCTTCCCGGTGCGGAAACCGAGGAGATGCTCGCGCATTTCATGCCGTATGGATACGGAAGCAGAAATTGCGCCGGTCAAAATATGTCGCAACTCATGTTGAGAATCTTGGTGACGAGCTTGGCGAGGAATTTCGATGTCGTGTCCAAGGTCTCGGAGACTAACGATAAGACTATGAGCATGAGAGATAGCTTCGTAAGTCCTTTGCTTCTTTGAGCCGGCATAGCTTATAGCTTACTTTACTTGAAGGTTATGTTCCCAGCCGCTCTCGAATGCAAACTGTCTTTCGTGCCACGCAGTAACTTGTGATCAAATTGCTATCTGTCAAGTTCTACAATCGTTTGAATCGCTTATAAGAGAAAGAAACAAAGGAACTAACTTATTGTGTACTCTATCTCTTCTTGTCTTCGTCCGGTCAGCGGTGCCATATCGAGTTTATCGACAGCTTTTTCCTCCCGTTCAACGCGTGTTGTAGTTTGTTTCTTCGATGTGTATTCTAGTTAAATTTCAATCGTGAATTCTTTCAATACAACCATTCGACAGCCTGATAGAGCCGGTAAGTCAGCGGTGTGTCCAGTGGTGGTTGCTACAGAGTGAAGCTGTCGGCCGTTAGATCCGACGATCCGATCCTTTCCGCTCGTCGCGCCTTGCCATCACTGCTCGCTTCAGTTCATGCGCACCTGTAATTCGATTAGTCTCTTTTCACCCCCTCGATTTACTTGCAATGTAATCAGATTGGGTTCAATTGGGTCGGACAGCTTATACAGTCAGTGCCTGACTGCGTCACTAATTTTCTTCCGACCAAAGCCTGAATATTTTGATTCATAGATGCCGGTTCTCTCTGCAGCTGACTTATCCCACTTAGTACCCACTGTCATCTCCTTGGCTATATAATAGCCGTCTTTGGTTCGCTCATCGCTCAAAGGAATTCTGGATCCAGTCAGCCAGATAACACGTGTATAATTTTAACGCCAGAGAGTCGTCTGATATTCTTTATCTCCCAAGTATTGCTGGTATGCTCCATCTTGAAGAACGATGTTCGACTCTGAGGGCTTCAATCCCCCAGATGTTCTATCGCATACGATGGATTACAGCTACGGAAGCTTCGCAGGACGAGGCTAGAAGCAAGTCACTCACGTTCTACACACACAGCAATCTCCTGTCGAGTCCATGCTCACTGAAATCAGTCACACATTCAACTCCTTCAAGATCTTCTCTGCAGTATTCCACAAGTCGACCGCCTTCTGCGGATCGTTGGCCTCTTTGCTTTTCTTCCCGATTTTTCCAAACGGTACCAAGTAGACTCCCTTGTATCTCTCAACATCCAGCTTGATCTCAGTCCCTCCTGCAGCGAAAGCACTCGTGATCGCACCGTCTTCTTGTGCCATAAAAACTAGGCGTGCGATGGCTTTGCCAAAAGGCAACATGTAGCTGACCCAATTTTGGACCGCTGGCGTCGCAATGGCTCCTGGATGTAAGGATATGCAAGTTATTGGTACTCCTTCCTCGCTGAGTCGTCTTTGCAGCTCATTTATATGCAGGATATTCGCCAGCTTTGTGTAACCTGGAAACGAACGGTATTAAGGACCGGAATAAGGATGAACTCGAAGATGAAGTATGATATAATGAACGCACCATACCGCTTCGATTTGCCGATCCTGGAGTCTGAGACCTTATTACTCAAAGCCTCTCGTGAAGTATAGACAGCGATTGAACCTGATGCGAATCTATGGGCCTCTGAAGACACCTGTCGACAATGGTTCAGCACGGTCCTCCTGAGCAAAAGTGGTTCGCTCACATTCAATATGCGCACGTCTGAACCTGTCTCCTTTGCAGTGCTTTTGAGGAGCGGGAGGAGGATCTTCGTGAATAAGAAGGGGCCTAGAAAGCTACACCAAGATTGGTCAGACGACAGCACATCGAATCACACCCCACTTACTTTGCCACAATATCTTCTCCAAGCCCGTACCTTGTTGTCACATATGCCTCTTCAGAGCTAAGCACAGAGGTGAGTGTCTTACAGTAAACCCGGAACGGAAACCATTAACATACTATCCAGCGTTATTGACTGGAAAGCAGATCAGTGTTTTGATCGTGTGCGTGGTCGATAGTGCTTACTGAGCACATCCAACCGCGATTCTCGTGCAAGGAATTCCTCCGCCGATTTCTTGACAGACTCTAGGTCTGAGAGATTGAGATGGATATAGTGGAGAGTTCCGTTTCCAGGTCCCAATCCCTCCTTCTGCAGTTCTTTTATGACGGCAAGAGTCTTGCGCTCATTTCGACAAGCGAGATAAATCTGTTTCGTTGAACATGCTTGCTTTGAGCTCGGCGACACGAAGAAACGAATGCATGTAAGACGAACCTTTGCCCCCTTTCGAGCGAGATGTAGTGCCGTATATTTTCCAACGCCGGAACTATTGATCCATATGTCACCTCATAATAAAGGGTGAAAGGCCTGAGATGAAGAAGACCTTGCACCAGTGACAATGATGACTTTGCCGTGTAAGTCGGGTAGATCAGTCATGGGATTATAACGTCGAGAGAACGCTCCCATGTCGAAAATAGGTTGTTAAAGATGAGAGTGGACAGGTAGCCGATTCTCGAGGTAGACACCAAAGTGAAACACATGCTCAGATTCAAATATATAATGGTGATACTTCTGTGAATTTACTTGAAGCATACGCGTTTCTGCGTACGCCTCCAACGGTCCCAGTCGTATTCCGCGGCAGCGTCGGCACGTGTCGGTGTAGTTCGGCAAGGTGAGTCGCCCGATCATTCGTCGATCGAGGATCTGGGCCTTTCGGGTCTGCTATATTCGTTCAACCAACAAAGTGTTCATGCACGCTCATGCCCCATGCCCTAGGCGCATATATATAGTGACGCCGATAGAACAACAGGCATCTTCCAATTACTAGTAAATATTGATATTCAATATAAGTATAATGATGCCTGGCACAAGGGAGCTATTCGGATTCCTTTCCGAACATCCAACACAGCGAAACATCCAGTCTAGAGTTTCAGCTCTTCGATCAGTCGCTCAGCCGTGTTCCATAAGTCGAGTGCTTTCTGTGGGTCACGAGCGTCCTTGCTCTTCGTGCCGAATTTTCCGAAAGGCACTAAGTAGGCTGCCTTGTACATCTGGCGATTATACTTCACTTCGGTTGAACCTGCGGCGAAGGCACTGGTGATTGCCCCGTCCTCTTGAGTCATGCATAGCCACTGAGCTAGCACTTTCGAGAAGCCGCCGAATGGAAAAACATTCTTGAACCACTTCTGTACACCTGGGGTAGCGATTGTCCCTGGATGCAAGGAAATGCAGGTTATCGGGACGTTCTCTTCGTCCAGCCGTCTTTGTAGTTCATTGATATGAAGAATATTAGCGAGTTTGGAATAGCCTAGACCAAAGGGTTAAATATATGAAGTATCAAATCAATCCAAGACCTACCGTAACGCTGCATCTTCCCTACTCGGGAATCAGAAAACGGATTATTCAAGGCTTCTGAAGAATCGAAAACAGTCGCTTTGGACGGCGGGAAAGTATGCATGGACGAAGCAACCTTAGGGGGGGGGGGAAAGATCAGAAAAAGGTTTAGACCCATGAAGCATTGGGACGAACGTTCACAATTCGTACATCAGTGTCTGGTTCTTGTGCAGAACTCTTGAGAAGGGGTAGAAGCGCATTCGTATATACAAAGGGGCTCAGAAAGCTTCAAATCAATGTTGATAACGTCTCTGACAAATAAACTAGGCACATCGCTCACTTTGCAACGATAGTTTCGCCGAGGCCATCCTTGGTCTTCGAATATTCTTCCTCGACGCTGCCCAGACGGAATAAGTGAGCATGATTCATTATTTGTGAGTTCGCACATACAACCCAGCATTGTTAACTGGAAAATTTGAACGAGGTTAATATGGATATTATAGGATCTGACTAACGAAGTGACTCACTAAGAACATCCAGCCGCGACTCTCGCTGTATGAATTCTTGGCCCGATTTCTTCGCAGATCGTGGGTCAGAAAGGTTGAGATTAACGTAATGAAGAGATCCGTTGCCAGGACCGAGTCCCTCGATCTCCAACTCTTTGATTACACCAATGGTCTTGCTCTCGTTTCGAGCAGCCAGGTAAACCTGCAATGTTGATAATGGGTGAGCACTCCCACATCCAGATTATTGAGATGGCGAACCTTCGCTCCCTTGCGAGCTAAATGTAGCACTGTATACTTCCCGATCCCGGCGCTGTGCAATCATGTTTCAGCCGGTGGTTTCGATACGCTCGGTGAGTTGAGAGTCGGAGCTGCTGCTCACCTTGCTCCAGTGACAATGATGACTTTCCCATGAAGATCAGGGAGATCAGCTAACGGGGTGTATCGGTGAGAGAAAAGAGAGCCCATGGTTCCAATGGTGTTGTAGATGTTCCTAGTAAGGATGCACAGTTTCTTGACCGAGAGGAAGAATATGGGACCAGGATTCAGTGGATGCTCAGGGATGGCCTGACGCGTCGAGTGCGAGAAAGCCTGAGCAATAGCTCTTTATGCATATCTCCACGAATATCTTGGAAACGTATGGCTCCCTGGTGTGCGCCGAACGGCAGCTTGAAGAGGCGAAATTCGGCCAGGGGTAAACCAAATATGGTAAGTCGGGGAACTCGATAGGCCGGCCCGAGCCGCACGCCATTGTTTGCCGTCGCTGTTCCTCGTGCAAAAACCGTCAGGAGCTCTACTGGTAACTCATATATCTAACTCAAGTAGTATCACATAGGGGAGGATAGGTCCAACACGTACAGTGTACTGATACATCAACGACAGGCATCTATATCCCAGTCCAATGCTCATGAAGGGAAATTATGGAGTCGATTTGAGTTTACATACGAAGTCGAGATGCGATTCCTACATCGTCCAAGTGTCCGTCGGAGGCGCAAAAAAGTATCTTACAGACCAAGATCTTCTAAAATTCCTTCGCTCGTGATCCACAAATCAAGAGCTTTCTGCGGATCGTTCGCAGCTTTGCTCTTCTTCCCAAACTTTGCATACGGTATCAGATATGCAGCCTTATACTGATCTGCATGAGTTCTAACTTGGGAGGCCGCCGCAGCGAACGCTGAAGTGATAGCTCCGTCTTCTTGACTTTTTAACAACCACCGTCCCAGCACCTTTCCGAAGTTACCGAATGGTAACATTTTCTTGAGAAGCTCTTGACCTCCCGGCGTCGAGACCGTGCCCGGGTGTAAGGATAGGCAGATTATAGGAGTGTGTTCTTGGTCGAATCGGCGTTGCAATTCGTTAATGTGCAGGATGTTAGCCAGCTTGGCGTAACCTGAAGCAGAAAAAGAGATTTCATCAGTACAAGACGTACGGAATGGAAATGTTACCGACCATATCGTCGTAGATTTCCCATTCGATTGTCTGAGAATCGAATATTTAGAGCCTCGCGGGAGTTATATACCGCATCCTTGCGGGGAACTACTGAATGTGCACCTGAGGAAACCTACGAAAACCACAATGAGCTCGAGATTTTCACACAATTGTGCATCCTAGACTCACGTTCACTATCCGTACGTCGGTTCCAGGCATTTGTGCAGTCTTTTCAAGTAGTGGAATGAGAGTTTTGGTGTACAGAAATGGACTCAAATAGCTGAAAAAGAACATGATTAGGAAGGGAAATTGGGGTTCTGATCAACGACTTACTTAGCGAGGATGCTCTCGCCAAGTCCGTCCTCCGTTTTTGCATATTGTTGCTCGAGACTGAGGGACTGATTACATCAGAATTTCCCGGAACCTGGGATGGCCAATGTACGCACAACCCTGCGTTGTTTACTATGATTGTCAGATTATCAGCGTCTTTCAGACAACGGAGTCTATCAATACGTACTCAAAACATCCAACCGAGACTCTCGCTGCAGAAATTCTTCCGCTGATTTTTTAGCTGATCTTGGGTCTGATAGATTCAGCTGGATATATTGGAGAGTCCCATTTCCAGGTCCGAGCCCTTCAAGTTCTAAATCTTTGATGGCGTTGAGTGTTTTGCTTTCGTTTCTTGCTGCTAGGTAAACCTTTCAACGTGCAAGTGAGCGAGTGTGCACTGAAATCATTTCCAAACTTACTTTGGCTCCTCTACGTGCTAGATGTAGCGCGGTGTATTTCCCTATCCCTGCGCTATGCGGCAGAGAAGTTCTTGAGGGCGTTCAGGTTCAAAAAAACTCTTGGACAAACCTGCCTCCAGTGACTATGATCACTTTTCCGTGGAGATCAGGAAGATCATCCCTAGGATTAAACCGGCGAGAAAAGAGCGCCCCCATGTCAATATCTGTTTATCAAAAGCATCAGCAGCTCGTCCGAGTAGCCCGAACGACGAAATCACGACGCACACTCGGTGTTGCGATGTTGCGAGGAGCACGATATGAGAAATTGGAGCCATCTCACATCCCAGGATCTCATATATAGCCCGCATGCCCATTCGTAGCGTCCTCATCGCCTTCTGGAAATTGGTCTCGTTAGTCAGCAAGCCGCAAGCTGAATTTCGTCGCGATCGGAGTTGAATATGATGTCACTTCCAACCGGTCCCTCGATCTTTCCGCGAAATTGCTTCCGAATTTGTACGAGACCGAGTGCACACTGGCTATAGGTGAGCGCTCAGCGCCAAAGAGAAAAGGAGAAAATTGATCCGGTCATTTACACCTTCTGATAGAAAATATGGGACGACTTCGAAATCGGTGAAGTCTAAAAGACAATCGCGCAAATTCGAAACTCCGGGATTCATTCACACCATTTTGTACAGGTGAGATCGCCAGAATCGTACCTTTTCACCCAGAGATAACATGGCATTGAGATAATGACAGCGAGAAAATGATGATATAATACAAGTTCTCTTGCGATCCCAATCCATGTAAACTTCACTAGCAGATCTCAATCCTCGTTGCGTTTCGACAATCTTGTTAATATTCTATCGAACACCAAGTGAAAACATTCCCGTGCGAAGCGCAAGAAGCCTGTTCAAAGTTTTATCCAGACCTACCTTCTCCGGCTTTGAAGAGGAACAGAGCGGCATCCTCCAACGGTGTCAAACTATTTTCACAAAAAAGGTGGTTTCAGGTTAGGATCTCAGACACTTCACACACGAATATTGAAACGAAACATGATCGATTGTGCAAATGTTTAGCTCTAAGACATGTAACATTCACTACAAATAAAGACCAAATAGTGGCCCCTAGAGACTGGTCGCCTCTAAATCTACAAGCATTGGCTGTAGTAGGGGTTGGAGTAAGTGCAGGTAGATCCAGCGCAAGCAGTGGGTCCAGTGTAGCCGTTACCGCCACTGATGAGGGAATCAGTTTGATCAAGTAAGAATTGAAATAAAAGAACACATACCATTGGCCGTACTTGGTCTGGGTAGCACCAGTGGAAGTGGTAGTTTTGGAAGTAGTGGTGCTGGATTTGGTCGTCGTGGACGTCGTGGTCGTGGAACTCTTGGTGGTGGTGCTGGTGGTAGACTTGCTGGAAGAGCTGGTGCTGGTGGAGCTGTGGGAGACAGAGCTGGAGGAGGTGACGGGTCCAGTGTTCCAGGTAGAGCCGATGGGTCCGAACCTGATGTTCGAGTAGATGACCTGGGCGTTGGGAGAGTCGGCTTCAACGGTAGCGGGGACACCGGAGGTGGTAGCGCAAGTGCCACGAGCGACACCGGGCGCGGTAGGGTCAGCGGTGGTGGGGTAGTCGGAGTCGAGCCAGAGCATGTTGACGGCGTAGTCGTCCCAGATGGAGAGGACGAGGACCATTCCGCGTCCGAAAGCCTCACCCATAGCGGCAAGTCCACCCTTCTGATCGAAAGTGTTGGTGTCACCGAAAGCGGTCTTCTGCTCGTCGCAGAACTGTTCGGTGATGGAGTTGAGAGGGTCGATGCCGGGGATGTTGACAACGGAGTTCTGGATGACGACGTTGTTTTGGATGTAGATGCGGCGGATCTCAGAGAGAGTTCCGGTGTCGGTACCGTCGTCGGTCAAGAACTGAGTGATGGCGGTGATCTTCTTGGTGGTATCGATGACGAAGCCGGAGCCGGGACCGTAGAAGGTGGTGTTACCCATGCGGTAGGAGTTGAAATCGCATCCAGCGGGGTCGCAATCGGAGGTACATTCGTCTCCACTGCATTCCGTCTGGCCGACAACAGTGCAAGGGTGGGGGGTGACGGCCTCGGAGATGGAGTTGCCTTCCCAGATATCCATCTCATTGCAGCACGAACCCCAGCCACCAGTGCCGGAGTTGGCCGAGTTGGAATCGGGAGTCCAGCCAGCGACGTTGGCCTATATATTTGATCAGAAAATGTACGCCGAGGTTGAACCGATAGAGGACTTACCAAACCATCGATGAACTTGAGATCCTTGGGGCACTGAGAGTCGCAGTAGCCGGTTCCGTACTTGGCACCAGCAGCGTTGGTGGGGTATGCGGAGGCACCGCCATCGGCTGCCATCTCAGAGAAGTAGAGGGCACCGTTAAGACCACAGGGGAGCTGGGAGACATCGACGTCGAAGCTGAATTCGGTGTTCAAGAGCTTGAAGATCTCGTAATGGGACTCGTCGGCCAAGAGGTAGAGACGAGAGCCGACGTTCTTGTTAGCACCGTTGGTGACAAACTTGAGGGTAAGAGCGTTTCCGCTGGTGGTTACACCGTAGGTACCGGAATAGTCAGCGCCATCCAGAGCGCAGTTCTTAGCGCAAGTCGTGGCGTCGGGGCAGAGGGTGGCATCCCAAGTGTTTCCGGTGTAGCAGTTGGTAGAACCGCTGCATGAACGAAATGTTTAGAAGCGAGAAGCACTAACCAGATGAAGGAAACTTACGAGGTGCTGTGGAGCCAGCGCCAGTTAGCATCGAGGACGACGGTTCCCTGGACGGTCGTGCAAGTTCCGCCTGCAGTACAGGTTTCCCAAGTCAAGGAAGGGTGGGTTTCGGCCGTGAGAGTGCCGACTTGTTGAGCGTAGGCAACAGCCAAATACGTGAGACCGATAAGAGTTGCAGCGGGGAACATGGCGAATATACCCTATTAGTGATATCGTGAGAAGAAGTATACAAATGCGAATGTGAATCACATACGAGAGTAGATGTGACGAAGGAAGCTTCCGCTAGGTTAAGACCACCCAAGACTCGTAAGAGAGGAGCTGTTGGATTGATGCTGAACTCGACCAGACTTGGAGGTGTTTATATACGATGCAGGTCATTAGACAACATAGCTGGCACTTCAACCGTCAGCTCGATGAAGGAAACTCTTCGGGTTGTCATGCGCCAGTGGTATGCGAGGCTTTGATTTTGCCAGTAGAAGTCCGAGAGGGACGCATAGTAGAAGCTCCCGACAGAGACGCATATTCGCCGGTCAAGGAAAAACAATGTACGGTCGTATAGACCACGTGTAATACATCAAAGTCTGTCAAAGAAGAAGCCTAGGTGAATAACGTCGCGATGAGTTTAGGCTGTAAGGGCGCACCTGACTTGGAACTACGGAAAGACAGACGAAAATCCGAGTGATCCGACTGTTCAACGATACAACCGTATCCGAAGTTCGGGATACAACTGGGCAGAGAAGAAAAGAACTGTGAGCTATTTCAGCATCGTCCAAAGATACACTCGTGCGGAGTGCAAACGCTTACCTTCCATGACGTAGTGGTCATGATGCCGGGGTGCCGAGGATGCTTCGGTCGGCAGCTCTGGTCAGTTCCTGGTCACAAGTGTCGACCAGACGACCCAGGTGGAGCACGAAAGCAACAGCGCACGCTTGCAGGCCATGACTCAAGGCACGTCGCAAACGTTGTACCTTTCGGACGACAGAGGAAATGCCGTTTCGATCAGGTCCGATAATGTTTCGGAGGCTGAGGGTATTCTGAATCGTTTAGCGTTCTCCAAGAACGCCGCGTTGGAAATCCGTCGGAATATTGTTGTCATTAGAGTAATATCAAGGATTGGGTAGTTTCGGGAGCATTAAGAGTCGGGGATTGCTCGAAAGGACGCTCGGTATCCTCAGTCGATCCGTATAGTCCGCAATTGACGCGCAGATTCCAGACCGATAATATTCGACTATATACCACGTATTACCAGCATCATGCTGGCCTATCAGAGGATGGTTAGTCAGCAAGATCCCGCCCAGAGTCCACACCAGCACATACCACGACCGCTATCGTCCTCCTTGCCAATATCCCTGCCTTTTCGAAGGCAAAGCTAGGCTGTCTATCCTCGGAGCAACGATGGGGTGGATAGCTTCCCCAATTAACACACGGAAGATCTGGTGGGTCATGAAGGAAGACGAGGCTAATGATAGACAGAAAATAAGACTAAGTCCGGAGTTTGAAATTTGTCAGGTTCGTAAGAAGTGCCGCCGCGCGGCTTCCAATCTTCAGAAATAACTTTTTCGAACCGTCACTGGCGTCCGTCAGAGCCGCCAGCGCAACTGGGCCAGCAAACAAATTCGGCTTACTGAAACTGTGACGAAATTTATTTTTTGTGATTTACCAATGATTCGTTTCTTTTTCTGTCGGCTGGGTTCATGATTATAGATTGGAAGAGACCCGATTGGAAGCGCCGGCTAAGTCCTTGAAAGGATGGCACACATGCAGCTATGGCGGCGATTTTTGGAGCATGCAGAACCGAGTTCACTAGATCACAAAACTAGTGGCGAAAAGCCAACCCCCTAAAGAAAGAAGTGGAAAGTTTGCAGAGAGATGAATACGAGGCTTTCGCAAAGTGACGCCGCAGACTGTCACAGTAAACGTTGAGCATTGAGTTGCTCAGTCAATCAAAGCGAATGAGCTAGACTACGCCACATCCTGCATGATTAGAAACGGCCAGGAAGGAGTTTCCGATCCATGTCCAGTACACATCACGCGATGTGCAGAGCCTGATACGCTCGTCTGGCCGTCACGTTATCATATCAGCATAACTGAGCAAAACCATCAACATACGGCGTCCGGCTCAGCTAGAAGCCGGCAATCCTGAGGGACGGGAAAACGGACGTTGACATAAAGCGCTACGTATATGGTAGGTTCAAGCCTTACAAGATACGACAATGATGATCGACGCAACGCCTCAAAGCTCGTAAAGTCTATACCAACTCTTCCCCCAACACGTTTTGAATACTCAATCCCTCGTTACGACAATGTTCGCGTACGGAGGCATCCAGAGACTTGATTTTTGCAAATTCATTGTGTGGTTTGGGATAGAAAACGTTTCTGAAAGTTTTGATGGCTCGCAAGCAAGGGAACTGGGAGCGCGTGAAATTCTGCAGCTCCAAAGGCAATTCCCCGCGTAGCGTATGGGTAGTATCGCCTTCGGATTCCAAGCCGACGCTACCATCAGCGGGTCCGTCAGTTTTTGCTGCGAGTGAGTGAAGCGAGAAGACTCCAAGCGTCTGTAAAGTGGGATGCTCTGAGAGCAAGATTGGGAATGTGTGGACATCATAACAATGCAAGCAACCAAAGAATGTCAGCAGCGGACACAATGTATGAAGAGGCAGGGGATGTGATCTGGGACAGATCATGAACACCAAAGAAAGTGAGAAGAGTCGAGCGCCGTGGAGCTCGAGTATGACCTCGATATGCTCTACATCGAAGCTTGTGAAGCTGAGCGATTTGAGTGAGGGCAGCTCCCAATGGGCCAGAACAGCGATTGCTCGAAAGGCATGGAGACCCAGAACTTCTAGGCTGGGCAAGATGACCTTCGGAGAAGCTTCTGGTAGAGTGTCGAAGTTGCCTACAGTATGGATAATAAGGACCTTCAGGTTACTGAGTGAGGAAAGGGTCTGGTAGAGTTGGTGCCATCCGTCCGGCTCTGGGATATAACCGGCAACAAAGCGCAACTCGTTTAGATTGACGCAATGTGATGCCAGGGAGAAGAGTTTTGGGTGCGGCCGTTCTTCCGATAGATCCATCCGTCGGACAAGATGAGCCTTCGTCAACTGGATGAGAGGTTCGGAATCGCTATGAGATGGCGATGGGGATGGCGAATCAGGCGCAGGCGCGGGGAGATCCTGAACGTTCTCGAGGGCGGATGGTTTCAAGATATAACGGATGTTTTCGTAGAGCATCGCTTCCCCTATGTCGCGCCATGTTCTGCAAGTAAGAACCACTGCTACTTTATTCTGCCAAACAGACCACCAGGCCTGCCTCCTTGCTACGTCGGAAGCTCGTGCGTACCTAGCAACACAAAGCAAAAGCGCGTTAGCGTCTTCACCACGTACATAAAACGATTATGGATGCATACCAGCCGAATATATCGTCTCCAGGCTTTGGGTTTGGATCGCATATGATATCACGAAGGGAGTCCCAAGGTGATGGCAATGCCGTAGCGAAAAGCAGGATTTCTCTCCAAATTTCTACTGGGAGACGCGTGATTCCGTCGTTCTGGCGATAGTTATACGATGCATCCATCATGACGCGTCTTGATGAATACCCTATGGTAGTATCGCTAGCCCTGGCGCTGATAGCAATGGCAATAGGTCAGGCAAGGTCAGGCTGAGGACGCGTGTATTTACGTAAGCGCATTGCGAGTGACTTTTACGCGTGGATTTATTCTCAGAACGATTCCATACTAGGATTATCTTCGTGGCTAAGGTCAATGCTCCCATCTTGACTAAGTAATAACAAAGCGTCTGCTATAAAAAACCCAGAACCTTCGCTAATATCGATGGGAAGCCTGCCTCAAGGAACTGCTAATGGTGTTGTAAGTAGCAAGTTTTCCCCCCAAAACACTTTCAATAGCCAGTCCTTCTGTATCACAATGCTCTATAACAGAGGGATCCAGAGGCTTGGATTGTCCTTGTGGATCATACGCTAGATACGCGAATTTCCACTTGATTTGTCTGATAACTCGCAGGCGAGGGAAGCGAGAGCGCGTGAGAGATTTCAGTGCTCCAGGCATTTCTTTGGGATGATTGAGGACCCAGAAACCGGGGCCAACCTGAAGAGGGTGACGAAATCCCGCTTTGATACTCTTGAGGGAGAAGACTCCGAGAGTCTCTAACGACGGATGCTCAGGAACCAGGATTGGAATCATGACGTCGAACCATTCCAGATTCAGGCAACTGAAGAATTGCAGAACTGGACATAAGGTTTGGAGTGGTATAGGATGTGATGGCGCGGCGCTCGCCGTCAGCATGAGAGCGAGCGTCGATAATCCACTGCCATGAATCTGAAGCGTCTCCACAAATTCGTCAACATCTGCGCACACCAAGCTGAGCGATACAAGCATCGGAAGTCGCCAATGTGACACAAGATTGACAGGGTGTGAGATATTGAGACAGAAGGTTTCCAACTCTGGTAAGATGACCGTCTCAGACAGAGACGACGTAAAGTGAACTTCGCCGAGATTTGAGGCGTCGATAATCAGGGTCCTCAAGTGAATCAAGGAGCCAATGGTAGCGTCCAGTCGATCCCATATTGAACGGTTATCTCGTGTACCACGATCCGGGCCGTCGCTCAGGAAGAGCTCGACTAGGTTAACGCAATGTGATGCAAATGAGAATAATTTATTCCACGGCCATTTTTCCCGCCATTCAATTTGTTGGACAAGATGCGCGTTCGTCAGTGGTATCCAGGCTCTGATTCCTCCCGGAGACGCCGGCGAGGGGTCCGAGGGGGAGAGCTGTTTGATACTGAAGAATGTTTCGCTGTGACGAAGACTTTCATAAAGCATTTCTTCTCCTATAGCGCGCCATGTTCGACAAGTCAGAACCACTGATACTTTGATCTGACATGCAGATCGCCAGGCCTCTGCCCTAGGTCCCGGCTCGTGAACCAGGCCACACCTATCAATGGCCAATGTATATAAATTTGTGAGTATCTCAAATTTTCATGTAGTGAACAGAACTTGCGTACCAACGAAAAACATCATGTCCGTTGACATGGTTTGGATCGGTGCTGGGACATAGTTCACGAAGTGACTCCCACAACGGCGAATCCGAATCGGCAAAGGAGTCGAAGGGTAATGCGGTGGCAAATGACAGGATTGTTCTCCAAATTTCTATGGGGAAGCGACTAATTCCATCAATTTGGCTGTCATTGCCCGAATCCATCAGAATATAGGCTAGAGAGTCGCTGGTTCAAAACAAGCCCGTATCCGAGTTCCGACACTTGATCGCACCCAAAGAGGCAGTTGTGATTGATCCAGTACGTCACTGAAACTCATTCTTCAGCTGCTACCATCACTTCACGACTTTCCTTGTTATTCTTCTTCAAGTTGCGGAACACCATTAATATTCAAGAGCCAGCATAGTTCAAACTCCAGCGGACCTCAATCGACGCTACTAAGCTTGAGCAGGAATCAGCAATCCGATGGGCTCTGGTTTATCCAAATATGATCCCGAGAATGTCTTAGCAGATCTGACAGGGAAAGTCGTATTTGTCACTGGTGGAAGGTGAGTAACGATGTTGACCCCGAGAGAGATGGTGACGAGGGCTATCTGACATGTAGACAGTTCAGGAGTTGGGATGTACACTATTCTACATCTGGCCCGCCAAGGTGCGAAAGTCAGTCTATATCACTTGAGAATATCTCCTCTACTAATACGCCACAATGATTGTTATCTAGGTGTATATGGGTGCGCGAAACGAGAGTAAAGCTACTGGAGCTATCAAGCAACTTGAGCTGGAAGGCATCGGTTCAGGCCGCATCGAATATCACCATCTCGACCTCGCAGATCCTCATGAAGCCAAAAAGTCAGCTGAAGAGTTCATGAAGAAAGAAGAGCGGTTGGATATTCTGGGTATGTCCAACTTCACATGAAGGCCTGAAAACGTGTACTGAGCAGCGAACAGTCAATAATGCAGCGATGTCTGTCTTCCCCGTTACTGGGATCTCCGCGTCATGTTGATGATATCTCTTTGTGATAATAAGGCTGGGATCCGAGTACCAACTCACGAAAGATGGATTGTCGCTACACATGGTTACAAAGTGAATCCTTCATTTCTCCCCTCAAAACGCGAGACTGAGGTCTCCTGTGATTCAGTTACTTGAGCCCCTACGTTTTTACAGAGACTCTCCTCCCCCTCCTCAAAAAGACTGCTTTATCTGCAAACACGGATGTCCGTATCGTCACGGTATGTGCACAGTAATCAAACCAACACACACACACACTATGTTCATCGATCACAAAGGTGGCTTCGGACGGACATCGAATTCCTCCGCTAAAAGATCAAGTTTTCAACTCGAAAGAAGCCCTCAACAACCCCTTCACAAATTCCTACCTCGGCCAAATGCGTCTCTACGGTACGCTATCACCTCTTTCTCCTCCCGCCCCCTCGAACACTAACCCCCGAATCAGGATACACAAAACTCGCAAACATCCTTCAAACAGACGCCCTCCAAGACCGACTCGACGCGGAGCAAATCCCCATAATCTGCCTCTCTCTTCATCCCGGAGCCATAGCCTCCGGGGGTGCATACGACGGCGTCAAAAAGCTCCCCTTTACATCATTTTGGAACCTTATGCTTAAAATTTTCTTCCAACCTTCGATTGTCGGAGGATTGACGCCTGCGTTCGCTGCTGCTGCTCCGGTCGTACGGGAGAAGAGTGAGGTTTATAGGAAGGCTTATTTGGTACCTTTTGGGAAGTTGGGAAAGAAGAGTGACAGAGCAAGTGATAAGAAAGTCGGAGAAGAGCTGATGAGGACGACAGAGCTTGTTCTCAGAGAGATCGGCATCGAATTTTCGATTTAGTTTCGATTTAGTTCGTTACACGAGTCACTGAATATCGCGCTTGATCCCGTGACAATGAACGAGAGCACTGCGAAGTATGCGCTTCTCCTCTCAAGAGAATTCTTGTGAGGATTACGGCTTCTTTGAAGACCAACTCTTCAGGTCTAAAATCAGGAGCCCGATGTGCGAAATACTCGTATGTCGAAATGAAAGAAGCCTCAAGTGGGGAAGCAATCTCTTCTGAAAGCCGGCTCGGAAACTGAACCTTCAGTGAACTGCAGTATCGGCGAGTCTCCGAGTGGCCGATCCTCTCGGGTTTGGGGCATGAGGCCCCTTTAGCGTCTGCTTCAACTTTTGCTTCCACGACGCCGCCCGCGCCGACCGGTGATGTTTTGTGACTTTCAGGATCCATTTCGGAAGTTCACTGATTTCCTTGTGAATCCTAAAATCGAACAACGAAAGCCTAATCGCCCGACAGACGGGTATCTGTCGTTTCAATGGCCCAAAATAATTCAAGGACAGAGCATCCTCCTCGACATACAGACTGATACAGTACGCTGACTCGCTCGTCTCACCGAGTACGAGTGACAGCGTCGGGTAGCCAGCGGTATCCGCAGGGCGGTTTCCTGATGCGACCGACTCTCCGATGCAACGTCAGACGCAAGCGAAAGATCTCTGTCTCGAACTGTGTTCCCAGCCAGTATAAATACTTCGTCGACAAGAGCATCTCCGTCCATCGCATCTATTGATCTTACTGTAATTGTAACTCTTCAGCCTCTGAATCGTTACCCCCATCAACTCAAGTTACTTGAAGTATAACAACCATGAAGTTTATCTTTTTCTCGAGCTCTGCTCTTCTTTCCTCGACCGCAGTACTGAAACTGTACTGTAACGGAAATTGAAGCCGGACAAAGTGAGAATGCATGGGGTGAGTGACGGATGCTTTGCAGTGACTTGTGTCTGTTGATCGTGTTTTTGGATTGTGTTGTTCCGCTCTGTCAACCCTGTTCGGCGTGTAGTATTACGGCTCCCCCCCCTCATCAGTACTTATTCCTTGGACTTTTCGTCAAGTTTGGAGGACGGAAAGAAGAATTTGATATTAGGAGCGATACAGTAGATTCAAGCCTTACAAGATACGACAATGGTGCTCAACGCAAAAGCTCGCTAAGTCAGTACCAGCTCTTCTCCCCAAACGTTCTGAATAGTCAATCCTTCATTACGACAATGTTCGCGTACAGAGGCGTCTAGAATCTGTATTTTTGCACGTTCATTGCCTCGCTCGGGATAGAAAATGTTTCTGAGATCTCTGATGACTCGGAGGCAGGGAAACTGTGAGCGTGTGAGATTTTGCAGCTCCTGCGGCAATGATCCACGCGGGGCGTCTGTAGGATCGTCATCTTTCACTAAGAGAGAGTGAAGCGAAAAGACTCCAAGGGTCTGTAAAGTGGGATGCTCCGAGAGCAAAACCGAAAATGTGTCGACGTGATCATGACCATGCATGCAACTGAAGAATTTCAGCAGCGGGCACCACGTATGAAGAGGCAGGGGATACGAGCTGGGACAGATCATGAACACTAAAGAAAGTGAAAAAAGGCGAGCACCGTGGAGCTCGAGTATGTCCTCGATGTGCTCCACACTGAAAGTTGTGAAGCTCAGCGCTTTGAGTGAGGGAAGTTTCCAAGGGGCTAAAACAGCGACTGCACGAATAGAATGGATGCCCAGGACTTCTAATCTGGGCAAGATGACCTTCGGAGAACCTTCCGGTACAGTGTGGACATTTCCTACAGTATGGAGAATAAGGACCCTCAGGTTAGTTAATGATGATAGCATCTGGTGCAGTTGGTGCCATCCGTCCGGCTCTGGGGTATAACCAGCGACAAAGCGCAACTCGTTCAGATTGACGCAATGTGATGCGGTGGAGAAGAGTTTGTGGAGGGGTCGTTTTTCGGATAGGTCCATTCGTCGGACAAAGTGAGCTTTAGTCAATGATATAAGAGGTTCGGAATCGCTATCAGAAGAAGATGGCGATTCAGGCGCAGCCTGAGGAAGATCTTGGACGTCCGGTGGTGCAGATGATTTCGAGACGTAACGAATATTTTCGTAGAGCATAGCTTCCGCTATGTCGTGCCATGTCCTGCAAGTAAGAACCACAGCTACTTTAGTCTGCCATACAGACCACCATGCCTGCCTCCTTGCTGGGTTGATGGATCGGTCGTACCTAGAAAAAATAGAGGAGAAACGCGTCAGCGCCTTCACCGCGTACATGTCACGATTCTTGATGCATACCAGCCGAAAATGTCTTCTCCAGGCTTTGGGTTCGGATTATGAATGAGGTCGCAAAGAGAGTCCCAAGGCGATGGCAATGCGGTAGCGAAAAGTAAAATTTCTCTCCAAATTTCTGCTGGGAGACGCGTGACTCCGTCATTCTCGCGATGGATAGTTATGCGAGGCATCCATTCAGACGCGTCGTGATGACCGAGCTTTGATTGCCTCGCTGGACCTGGCAGTGGTGGCAAATGAGGGTCGCTCGTCCAAAGCAAGAGCCTGTTTCCGAATACCGACTCTTGATCGCACAGTCGTGATTGAACTGGTAGTATGTGTGTATCAATAGTAAAGAGCCTGTATAGATCCAATTTCAATGACTCTCGACACCTGAACTAGTACATCGATAAAATACGGTAATTGTGTGACTACCCTTTCGGTCCTAAAAGAAGCACGCCGATATTCGTTCCAGCAGCCGTAGCAGCACAACACTTCACACCCAAGCCCTCTCCCAAATCCACTCTCCGGAAACCCCCAGGATCATCTCGACCATCCGTCGTCGTCGTCACTATCGGCCGATGAGGAACGCCGTAACGGTAATCTTCATCCACATCAATATCCATGCGAAGATCTGCACAATCTCTCAAATCATTTGACCTCTTGGGAATAGTGTTCGGCCTCGACCTCGGTAGGAGAGCGATGTAAAGCTCTCCAGTGGTGGTGAGTACGAGGAGTTGGTTGTCTCCGAGAGAGGCGGAGTGAATTTGATGGTGTGGAAGATGGAGGACCGTGGGATTGTGAGATGGAGGTCTTGACGGAGGATGGCTCAGGCTGTTGGCGTATGGCGGGATTGAGGATAAGAGAATGAATGATGCGTGTCTTGAATAAGCGATGAAAGTTTCCCCGTGTGCTATGACCTATGAATAAACCGCCTTGAGTCATTGATAACGACAAGCAGTCGAAGAGCTTACATTCGTGATCTTCATGATATCCGCTCCTTGCAAAGGGATAGTACGAGACAACGCAGCCATCTTGATACGATTCCGCTCGCTGAACTCTGGAAGCTAGATCGGTCCAGACCTTTCAGCATTTCTTCTAATATGGAATATGATGACACTCACATATCTCCAACCACCAATCGCACCATTCTCCCCAACCCTTAACAAAAGCACATGTCCCCAATTCGTCACCCCCACCACAAACCCATCGCCCACATCAACATCAACCAACCTCACACCCTCATCTCCCAATTCGCCCTCCCACCGAAGAAAAGGTAAATCAACAGGTATATCAGGCAACACATCCGGATCCATCTCCATCTCCCAAGTCCAACAATTCACAACCCCGACCCCATCCCCATTCCCGTTGCTAATAGAATTGGAAGCACGACATCTCAACTCATCCCTCTCCTCAATCTGTTCCTCAAAATCACAATTCGCATATTCGAGCGCGGCGCTCCATCGGGATGAATGGGGGTACCAGATGAAGAGGGAGCCGGTGGGGAGTAGGGCGAGGCAGAATTTGCCGGTGGAGGAGCATGCTATTCGGGTTTGAGGGGTGCTGGTTGAGGACGGGGAGGAGGAGGAGGAGGATGGGGAGAAGGGAAGGAGGGGTGATATGAGACGATAAGGACGTCCCCAGGATGTGAAGGTCCATATTTGAGCATTCGAATCTAACGCTAGCATAATCGATCCACCAGTCCTACATCACAGTTCTAGGTGAGCGTAGAGATGGTATACGAACGATATAACTTGCTTGATGCTTTGTATACGCGTTGGTTCGGGCCCGGGAAAATTGAGCAGGATTGGACGATCGGTATGTTTACGAGCGTCGGAAAAGCCTGTTCGGTGGAGGGTTTTTCCTTTTCGTAATTGACCTGGGTATCAAGGTCAATACGGTCTTTGTAGATGCAGGGAATGGAGAGAGGTACCCCATGCGTGTATTCGACCTAGATTATCGAGGGCATAGAAAGCACTGGGATACTGTTAGGTATTAAGTCGATTTGAACGGGAGGGGACGTACTGTTCACCAGCTACGATATCCACAATCTCCGCGCTTGGGATATCGACTCGTTTAGGCTCACTTGTACTCGTACTCGCAACTGGGAGCTTCATCCCTTCAGCATCATAGTCATCACTATCCATTCCACCAGCATCAATATAACTTCTTCGCAAGAAGTATGCGCATACCTCCAAGTATAGATCTCAGCGTTCCTAGACAATATAACGCATTACAATCACGAAACGAATTCACAAAATGGATAAGGACGAACCTCATTCCTGCCTCCTCATGCCCTGCACAGTGATCGTTGCTCCGAGTCCCACTCTGCTCTGCTCTTTTCCAGAACTCATCACTCCCATTCCAACTAGTACTCGTCATCGCCTCAAATTCCACGTATCAGTTCCAAAAGCTCAGCGTTCAGCACGCTGGCAGTCCAAATTCCTCTGTGGTCCTCGTGACGTCTTCAAACCCTATGAAGCCTTATATCTCCCAAACAACCCGAGTCGTCAAGCAGTAGATCCCCAGCAATTGCAAGTTGTCGAAAGCCAATTTCCTTCGGCTGATAGAATCAGATAAAGAGCTGAGGCCTGAGGCCTGAGGGTGCAGGGCACTCGAAGTCGAAGTGCTCACATCGGGTCCGCGGGGTATATGTACAGTACATGTAATAACCACTCCATGTTGTACATAATAAGCCTCTAAGAGCGCCGAGCGGCTTCTTCATCCCTATCCGTCCATAGCGGCATACACGGCGCCATGGCGCATACCAAGACTTGGCCAGTTAGGATCCCGTGCGTCAGCGATTTCTGATAATGGTCATGAAAGGCATGAAAGGTCATTGTCAAGAAACCGGTCGGAGCCAGCTGCATGCAGGCCTATTGGTGATGAAGGTCATGAGTGAAGACCCTTTGGCACGTTTCATCTCACGCGATTTCGCGAATTCGGATAGCGTAGTCAGATGTCTTCTAATGCTCTCCCATACCTTTCGCAACTTGTATCAATATCGGTCCAGGAACAAGGCCAATCTCACGAGTTAAGAAGTTTTCGAACCGCATATATCGACCCGGGACATTGAGATGTATTAATAACGACCCCGAGATCTGCTAAAACAGAGAAACAGAAGAATAAAAAAGCAAAGGAGATCGAGAAGGTACAGTAATTTTCACAGCATAACAACAACAGAGTCAGCACAAACAAACGACCTGCAAACCCGTGAAAATTAATATAAAATAACAGCAAGCAAGGGCGTATACGAAGAGATGCAAGCTGTCGATGTCAAATAACGATCACAGATCGGTAGTCAAAAAATGCTGCACGAATTCGGGAATGGAATGCCATATGCTTCAGAGTGCGTCTGGGAAGATCAGGACGCAGCTGCGTTATGACGTGCTAAAGAAGTCAACTGGCGCGACTTGGTTAGTGTGGAGCCAAGCTATTAGACGATGATAGCACGACTAAGGTTCGCATGTTCCTGGCCACCATCCTATCCCGCTATCATACCCTGTCCACACTTTAGCATGCATATATATACCCAACAGAGAACTCGAGGAGGTACCTTGTTGGAAGAAAGCAGACGGATCGGCGATACCCGTCCCATCGTACGTTCCTGGCGTAGGACTGTTGTGCAGTTGCAAGTTCATCGAATCCTTATCGAACGTATATAACTGAAGACCACCCGCTTCGATGCTGCTATGCATCGGTGTCACAGCAGCAACAGGCTGTTGACTCCAATTATGGCCCACGATGGACGGAGAACAATGCGTTGGGCCCGGGGTGTGAACTGAAGCCGATGAATCGCTGACGGACGACATTCGACTGTTCGTCTCGATGACGGCGAGGTTCTGGAATGTCTTTGGGAAAGGATCGGATGGAGATACCATGGGCGATACGGGCGAGAGAGAGATTCGTTGACTGATGAGATCCGAGCTGGGTGTGGAAGCCGATGGGGTGTTAGGGATAGAATGCGATAGAACAGGACGGATAGATGTTAGGAGTGGACGTCGGATGTCGGGCCCCGTCTTCACTCTCGTCCTATGGCCTTGAGCAGGTTTGCCGCCGTACTGTTGTCTGAGAACTCCGAGAACGCGATCTTGCCACGCGTTTGTAGGTCCGGCGATGAAGGGATCGGGATCTAATTATCTGGTGAGTATGAGCGTCTAAAATGTAGAGGGACAGGTCGAACCTCCACCAGCAAAGGATGATTCACGATCGGGGGAATGGGGGTCACTCTCGGGGGATGGACTGGCATCTGGTTTGCGGCCCGCTGGTCCGAAAGCGCTTTGATTGACCCGGGCGATAATCGTGGCGGCGAAGTCATCACGACAGAGCTCAGAGATGAGGGATTGGACTTGAGGTCCGGGATGAGCGAGGATTATCCCGAGAACTGCTTGAACTTCGTGGAGGCGCCGTTCGACGGTGTGTAGATATCTGGACGTCGCGAATGAGGATTCGACAAGTGGATGTACATGGGTGGTATCGACGAACCCTTTAGGTGGTCCTCTCTTCCTCGTCGGACCTGCCGAAGTAATGAGCATGTAAGGCTGGACGGTCCAAAGAACAAAGTATCACTGGTAAAGGTACATTCTGCCGCCGCCCAAACCGATAAGCATCCCACTCCACATCATAAAGAAAGAGAGAGAAAAGTCACACCAATGTTCAACTGCCCACAAGACCTGCAAATCCCACGTTCAGTCACTCGTTCACATTTAGATTTAGTTTTCCTGCACTGATCGCACGCTTAGGGGTAAGTCAGAGGGCTCTGAAACAACCAAGAGGGGGTCCTGCAGTCGAAACCAGCTCTTACCTTGCGAGGTTCGTCGTCGGAGAATAAATTCATTATTTTCCGCGGATGATGATTGGACGACCGCGTTTGGGGGCAGAAGGGACGCCATGGCGGGCGAAGCAACAAGAAAAGACGGCAACTGAGAGCTCGACGCTATATAGGGAGCAGAACACGATGACCCTCACAGTTCGAATTGTTCTGTCCTTTTGTGGCGGCCTATGACGTCAGGGATCTCACAGAGTGACGTGCATGGTATCCAAGCTTCCTCGACGTTGATCTCTTTGAGAAGCGCAATCATGTCCACGTGATTCCTTGATTGAGTGCGGTAATTCTGCTCTGAGTCTTGTGCTCGTGGTTGTGCTCAACCCGGAAGAATGTTGAGTTACCGGCAATCATAGCAACTGACTTGAACTGAGCATGAACTTTCGTGATTGAACGAATTTTTGCTAGTAAACTTACCGAGACAAGGTTTGCTCCCGAAACTTATTCGAGCCAAGCTCACACGCCTCGCTCTCCTGATCAGATGATCCTCTCCACCTCAAAGCATACACACACGGTGAATTTTTGATAAGAGGGCCCGCATTACGAGAGCGTCTTTCAGTACCAACCTTGCGGGACTCACGGCGGCCGATATCAATATCGACATCACCCCAACATCACGCCCCAACAGTGGAGCAGGATCTCAATGACATCAGTATCAGTACTAGTGTATGAATAAGGTACTCTCCCTACGCCAAGGAGCCGGAAGAACTCGAAAAAGGTACTAAATCCACTAAACTATTGAATGAATCTGAAAGAATCCATAATGAAGATAAGATCATAGATCTGCGCTATGCACGATCGTTACCCCACTCTCGATCGTCTGCCGATCGACTCGGAAGCACATGACCAATGCCTGCTATAGCCGATTCAAACTCGTGGCAGCGGCGGGCCAATTGTGGATCATGACAAACGAAGAAACAAGATGTTATTGGTCACATATTAAACGCAATTTATATCTGGATTTTCGTGATTTTCTACAGGTCCGTCATAGTTCATAACAAATATTTGCCACTTCTCGTCTACAAAGCTCCTGTAAACGCCTTATAATCAAAAGCACGGTTGCTATAAAATTCACGATTCATTCACAATCATAAAAAAAGTCATGAATCCTCACAATAACTCCCGTGATAACAGAGACATCAACCTCAGGAAAGATATTTTTAACGCAATTGACCAATTTATTGTAGTCTTCAGATTTCGCATCAGAACAGCGCCAAAATGTCAGATGAGGCTGACTGACTCCCTCCGTCCGATAGATAGCCCAGCGAACAATAATTGATGAAAGGCAGGGTGTAAGCAGCGTGCCAGGGAGACTCCTTATGGCGGTGTTGAGACAATCTGCAAGGTGGATCTCGGTAAGTTTGAACATTTCTAGAAGATGGGTCACTCACCCCATGTATTGGTTGTAGCTCTCGTTTCGGGTTCGTGGACTGCGGCCGCGAAAGCGGAGGAGGAGAGAAGAGCAGAGAGGACGATAGTAGTGAACTTCATGGTTGTTACTAGTGATGAGTTAAACGAGGTGATGAGGCTTTAGAGCTAGTTGAGTTTGATGAGTGCTGGATGATGATGGCCTGTCGACGAGTTATTTGAACTAGTGGGATGTACTGATTTCTGGATGTCCAGGATGTTCGGTTGCGTTTGACAATGAGATTGTAGCACTGGTCATGTCACCTGTCCGAGTAGCGAATAAAACACGGCGTCTCGACATGACTCCAGGAGGAAAGGTACTGTATGAGAATGCATTCAGTTGCATTAAGCATGATGGGACATGGTGGGATGGTGTTGTCGTCGGAGACAGGTATAGCCCGCGCAGACTTGACGGCCGGTCCCTCCTAGACCAGTGGAATCCTCCTACCGACTCGCAACCATATGGTCTTCGTAACAACATAGTTCGAGAGACTTTTAAGTAGATGATCCTGCCTGCGATACCACGGAATATTGCACGCATTTAAGAATCCGGAAATGCGTTTCAGACCGAACACCTCGGAGTACAAGGAGACCTGTATAATGTGTCCAATATCGAGCCTGAGACTGGAAGCACGGTATGGAGCTGGATATCTGCACAGCTGTCATAGCCCGAGATTATACATCCATTCAATCAAGTCCATTGACAGAGCTGGACTCGACGGCCAAAAGAGTGGTCCAAACTGCATGGGTAGCGCTTCCGTACGTCTCCGAGGATTGCTGGTAAGAGAAGCGGCCGCATTTTCCGTCCCTGGGCGGTTACAGGACTAACGTTCCACCGGGGCAGCTAGGAAGCGAGTCAACGCGTATTGGAACTCATCTAACGAGTAGATAGCACTTTCTTTAATTCGCTCAAGCGACTGGACTGTAGCATGGCTGCATCGTAAGGTTACACAGACAATTTTGATATTTGAATCCTAGACTCACTTTCACAATCGACGTACGAACAACTCTTCAAATAGCATGGCTAGAAATTCGGTCCAATCCTCCCGTCAGCAAAGCAATCCCAACGGGTACGAAAGAACTCGAGCAACTTTCTCTTCCGTCGAGTTCTTTGAGGGCCCTCGATGATACAATATGAAGTGTCGGATTGAGACTTTCTAGAGAGGTTGGACTACGTCATTCGAGCCATAAAACAGTATCGACAGGTTGCAGAAATGGCAAGGACTGGTTTTTGGGGCTATGGATGGATTATCAACCAGACCGTGTCAGAGACCACCTGGAGGACAGCTTCAGAAGCGATGTATAAACCGGTAAGGCTGGGCTATATCTGAACATTCTATAGCTGAGAATCCAGTAAATAGTCGACAGACTCGTCGGTTCGTTCTTTGAGCGTGTTTCGGAACTTTCGTTTCAAGCTCCGCCAACCGATTTTCTTTCACTAAATTTCAAGGCACGAAAATCCCAGTCCCCGAAAAACAAGAGAGGCTCCACACAATCATAGACACTTCTCCGTCCTCTTCATGCATGATTTACATTTATTTGCGAATGCACGAAGAACCCAACGAACCCCCAAATTCGTATTCCGAGATTTAACCGGTCGGTGGCGGCGGCGAGGTTGGCTCTGGCAGGGTCGAATGAGACGCCAAAGGCGCTCTACTATGATCGAAACCCGAGAGGATCGCACGGCGAACCGGCCACTCGATGAGTTACAAACGCCGTTGGCACTTGACTGAGTGGTTGAACTTTGATGCATCCTGCGACGAAATCCAGGTCAACTAATATTCGGCCGGCGTTCAGAACAACAAATACATCCGTAGCCATGACCATTGGGAGATTTCGAGTAACGATTGATATGAGAGATGTCTGTCGATGAATCAATTATGATTGATCTTCCAAATGTATTGATCATGAAAAGCTTCGAAACTCAGCAGTGGGCTCGGGCGATATAGCTATCCCGATTGAAGCGGCACGCAGACTCAAATTTGCACACGGAGAATCCTGTCTTCAGATGGATCTAGTCCCGGACAATCTTCATATCCGATTGTCAAAGTCTTGTCCCAAATCGCCCAAGTTTGATTGAATCTACAGACAAAAATTGAGTTCACCGCGGAGACGTAAAACCGGTCGGCAGTCAACTTACAAGTCACTCGGGTATACCGGACCTGGTTTTATTCCCAGCTTCTCTGCGATCTCAGTGAGGGCACCATGCTCCTAAAATGCGAAATCAAAGACCAAGTTGAATGATCATTTTGGTAAAACCGAATTACCCAGCAGACTAGAATATTTTTGTTGCTTTTCTTGGTGAACTTCTTGACGGCTTCTGCGACACATTCATGGTGATCCCGACCACTGTTTAAATAATCGAGAGGATTCATCAATGTTATCAACCGGTGAACAGACAATTCTTAGCACGACTTAGAACTATACGTACCAACTTATGTCGATTTGTAGCCCGAGAACTGCTGCCAATGGCTGGACCGTCAAAAAGGGCCTATCGCGTTCACCTCCTGTCTCAGGAGTCTCTGCAAGAATATAACCTATATTGTAGTTTGAAGATAAGTCGAACAACTGGGCCGTGATGTATTAAGACTTTGATAATTCTGTGGATATCGCGACGTACCTTTGAGATGCACTGCGCTCGCTTTTGTCCTTTAGGTGACAATCCATCTCCACTCTTTGGCTTTTCGCCGTGACGGATAAGATAGACAGTATTATCATAGGCGGAGCTCGAAGCAGCAATAGCGAAGCCAGCCATGATACTGATAAGGAAAAGACCGAAAAAGGCCGAAAATATTCCGCTCCCGAGAAAATGGTCAATCATCTCGCACAGAGCTTCGAGGCGTACGGAGAGGAAGGTTCAGGCTCTCATGATGGAGATGAGAGACTTATATATCGTTGTCACACGCAAGGGGTCGAGGAATGTACTGCATAGCATCGAAGCCAGATCGAGGCGCCACGGAACGCGTAGTTGAATAGACTCCCGAAGTCCCAGGCCCTGCCTAATTCGGCTACCACTGCTACCACTGCTGAAACCCAGTATCAGGGTGCGGGAACCGTATATGAATCGGTCTTGATCCGATCCTAGGAACATCAACAGACAAGGAGACGCATTCGGAGAAAATCGGAAGACTATTGTCCCCTCATTGACAGCATGCTGGTCGACGAAGCAGGGCTCTTCTAAGATGAAGTCTCCAGTGATGAAAAGTCTCTTGTCACCCATAAGGGTGTATCTTTGACATGTTGATGCAGCTGCAAATCGATCAATATGAGACGCAGCGTTGGAAAACCGAATGACATTGAATTGAAAAGACAGGGCATATTCCTCCTGGTTCGGTAAAGAATCTCTAGATTGACAGTGTGGACTTCACGAAATTCTCATCGTGGCAAAAGGACTCATCCATGACAAGGGCGCCGGGGACGATCGATAAAGCCAATGGATAAAGCAGCAAAATTTAGCAGAGCGTGGGTATTGAAACTCCGAACGCTGAGGCTCCTCGATCTCACTGGCAAGGGCTATCAAGGGCATTCTTCGAGACTCAGGCGTGCAAGCCTAGCACTCAGATCGATGACTTCAGAGTGTGTATACTACATGGCTCAGACGCGATTTGCGAAAGCCACGCTGAGCCCAGTCGTGCTAGGGCTTTTGACCACCCGGCGTCGACGGCGTCAACTGCTGTACAGGCTCACGAAGAGCTCTCGAGAACCACTCTCACAATTCACAGTACCTCTGATAAGTCTCTCGAAGAACTGAAATTAGCCGGCTGCAATCGTCCACGACTGCCTCTGGAGCTATTCAGGAATATCCTGGATGGACTAACCACACCATTTGGACCGGGACATCGCCCAGACCCAGCCCTCTTCGTTGTAGCTCGCACAAGTAGAGCTCTTCAGGTTGAGGCCGAACGTGTCATATATCGCAACATTGCTTTCCGGACTACGACTGTGGAGGCATGGCACATTAATGCTATGCTCCATACCCGAGCCGCCGAGTACGTGGAGACACTTCGCATCACAGATTATGGCTTTGCACTCGAAAGGCTCACTGACAACGACGACCGCCTATCAACATCTTTCAGTCATACCCTTCCCTATCATCGGATGACAAGGCTTCGAACGCTGACAACGTGGTTTTTTAATTTTCCTCCCACTTATAAAATGGACGAAATCCTATTCTTCAAAGAACTCAATCAGTCTCTCCCTCCTAACATCCTCCTCGAATTTTGGACATCCAAAGAGATAGCCACGGGAGACTGCATGTTCCTCTGCCGACAAAAGCAGTTACGACATTTAACCGCATCTAATATACCAGATGGCTTTCTCAGAGATCCTTCTTTCTTGCCCGAGCTTGCAGATCTTGAGTTGAGTCACAGTGACGCTGAACAGTTACTCCATCTCCTTCAGATGCGAGCATTTCGAGCATTCACTGTAACTTTTCGCCGCTCAGACCTCGATTTGCCTTTTTGTGGGAATTCATTAATTATGTTGGATATGAGGTTCCAATCCATCTCCCCCTCAGATCGGATCCTATTTCTTGACCGCAGGGCAGTGGATTGCCCGAATATTGTGTACCTATTCCTCGAACTGCCTGAGAGTGAGGTCGGACCCTTGTCGAATTTGGCAAGTTTGGCACCCGCGAGATGCATTCAACTTCTAACCATCATAACAGAATACACTTGATAGCGAGGATTGGTTGTCTCCAGTCATCACCGCATTTAGAAAGGTGGCCAAAACTGCAGGTTCTGCAGGTGACGAGCTTCACAACGACTCCTCCGGGTACTCTTGAATCTCGAAACAAGACACTCTGCAGACACTCTTGCCTCTGCAATGTACTGTTAGCGGTCAGAAACAAGCACAAGTCGGAGTACACCTGGGAACTATGTCGCAATGGAAATGGGGGTTGGGACGTATCCAAATTCGAAGGCCCTATACCTTATTGGAAGGACAGCTGGAGACCCATGGTCACAAAATCACCGCTCGTTGTCTAGAGCTAGAATTCAACCAAACTATTCGTATCGAGGATGTAGTATCGAGCTCCTTTCTCGGGCGCGCAACGAGGATGGACTGAGAGCTGTTGTCTGTCGAAAAGAAAATCAGTGTTTGAAATGTTAGACCGGCGATGATAAAGTTTTAAAACTCCGCTGATTTGCTCCCCACCCCGAGTCCCCGACAGTCGACCTGCCCAGTGCTAAGCTGGTCCAGTATTTCTATTGTGTCGTGTCAGCTTTGTTATACAGCTATGAGAAGCTCAACTTATCTGGATTGTCAGATTTCATACGGCGCCGAAATCTGTACCCAAAACCGGTCATAGCGCAAGCCTTCGAGCAAGCCTGTGCTTCAAATCACTTCATAGTCAACTTCTCACTCTCGGTCAACTTCATATATGTCGCAATCCAAGCCTTATCATATTCCGCACGAACTCTACAGAGATATTGTGGAGGCGCTTCCGTTCGCGCATGGTGGGGAAAGGCGGATTGACAGCTCCTTGCTTGCCCTTGCTTGCACCTCCCGTGTATTCCAAGTAGAAGCCGAGCGCATCATCTACTCGAATTTGGATTTCAATAACAGGAAAGTGAATGCTCCTGATATAAACCGCGTCTTACATGACAGAGCGGCAATATATGTCGTGAATCTATCCATATACGGAGACCAATACCTCAATCTACCCTTTGAGCGCATGGAAAGATTGCGATCCTTGACTATCCTTCCCCTCGAACATCATCCCAGCACTCTTTTGTTCAGATCACTCCACAATAGCCTTCCTCGCAATGTTCTCCGAAGGTTCACAGTTGCGCCGTCAGCGTTTGATGCACTACTCACTGACGAGCACCTTGCATTTCTTGGAGGACAATCTGACATTCTCGAAATTGGCCTTCCAAGCTGTGGACTTGAGCGACCGCTTGCTCCTTCCTTTCTCCCCAATCTCGACGTGGTTGATATAGGGCTTGTTTCGCCGACGGAGATCTGTCACTTCCTTTCTTCGCGACCAATCCGATCACTAACTTTCAAAATCTCTCATCCTAACTTATCAAATATGGCAGTTAATGGACGTCACCTCAAAGTATTAAATATAAAATTCGTGGATTCATTCTCCCGCGTGCGTTGGATGGAGTTTCTCGAGTCGATGACGAAAGATTGCCCTAGTCTTCGTCTCCTCTGTATCGGTTTCCCTGCTGCATCGATATCGACGGTGAGCAAAAGAATCCTCCCTAATATATTAACATGACCTCCGTTCTAGGCAGTAGAGAATGAGTCTCTCCATGCTGTAATCGATCTTCTGGAACGCTGGAGCCAACTTGAAGCCTTCTCGATCGCGATTCAGAGGCCTTCGTGGCTATACCTATGGCTGGCTCTATTGTCACAAACGTCTCGACTGTCTCACATCCGGAGCATATTATTGTGGGGCGGACTTGATCACCTTGACTTCGGAGTCGAGCTTCGGAGACACCATCCTTCGAAAATTGAGTCGAACTGGTTCGAATATCCGGAAGTCAAGGTCTCTGACTGGCGAAAGACCTGGAAATCCAACGCCTTAGATAAGTTGAATTTTTCTTTTCCATCGCCAAACCTTGACAAGTCTCTGACGAAAGAAGATAATAGCAGGGTGTTTTGATAAATCGTGTCGATTGGCCTCGTCGATGGCGTGTTTCCCAAATTAATAATCACTCAAATTTTGATCTTTGCGATCTGACCAAATGGTCTCATCTCAGCTCTCTCTACATTATACCATCATGGGTGTCTTATCTGGAATCAAAGTGCTATACTCAGCGCCAGTTTTTCGTGAGCATATAAAATTGGCCGATCGGATTGATCGATTCTCCGAGTCAGTAATCAAAGTAATAAATTAAGTCACAATGGACTTGTTTTGATCAGGAGAGTTGGCAGAGTGACATGGAGGACATTCAGTGCATGTATTCCATCAATAGTGTTCCATTGCGCAAATTGGCCTGGGGCCAGAATAAGAATTGAGCTCAAGGCGTGAACGTCTGTGTTGAAACTCCGATCGCTGCCCGTTTTCAAGCCCATTCTGCCCCAGTCTCGTTATTCGAGCGGGTTCGCCAAAGACAGGTGCAAGGGATCGCGAAATCGCGGACCTTAAGAGACATGGCCATAGAGTGCGTGCTTGTCTGTGCCATATCGCAAAAGCTGCTTTTACTGACACTTTTACCGGCAACCAGGCCCTTCGACCACCTCACCAGGACGAAGCTGACGCCGGATATTGGCCATCCTCAGGTTGAACCTTCAGTATCATCTTTACCAACCTCTAGCAATGGGGGCAGTCTAGAGCTACAATCCACTAAAAACTTCGCACGCAACGGCCACCCTAGTCCACGACTTCCTTGGGAATTGTTCAGGAATATTCTCGATGGATTAGCCATTCCACGTGGAACTGGACAGCACTGTGATCCTTCACTTTGCGTTTTGGCACGCACTTGTCGTTCCTTGCAAGTCGAGGCAGAACGTGTCATTTATCGCAACATCGTCTTTCAGAGTGTGACCGAGCAGGCGTGGAGTATCAATTCTGTGCTCCAAGCCCGAGCCGCGGAGTACGTGCAGAAACTCTCTATCTCAAATCTCGGCTTTGGAACCGCAGAGATGTCTCCCACCGATACTCGCATATCATCAGCTTCCAGCTATGCTCTTCCCTTTCATCGGATGACTCGACTTCGATCACTGACTGTGTGGTTTCTTCCCTTTTCTCGCCACGGTAAAGCAGAGGAAGTGAAATTCTTCAAGAAACTCAACCAGACCCTCATTCCTAATACTCTCCACCAATTTTGGACGTTAACAGTAATGCCCGCTCAAGACATCAGGTTTCTCCGTCGACAAAATCAGCTTCGACGTTTAACCACCTCCAAGCTCCCAGAAGACTGTATTAAAGATCCCTCCTTCCTTCCTCAGCTTGAGGATCTTGAACTAAAAGGAGATGAGATCGAGCAGTCGCTTTGGCTCCTGCAGACGCGAGCTCTTCGAGCATTGTCTGTAACTTTCCGGCATGCTCACCTGAAGCAACAATTCCACGGAAACTCTCTGGTGTTACTGGACATGAAGTTTGAGTCTGTTTCTCAATCAAGTTGGATTTCGTTCCTCCACTTGAGGGCCGTGGATTGTCCAAATGTTGTTTGCCTATTCCTGCAACTTGACATGGGCGAGGACGAAGAACCATTGCCAGCCTTTGTACGTGCGAACGTGAAATGTTTTAATCTGATTCTCATATCATTGCAGGATAGAGCTGGCAATGTCGATTGGTTTTCCCCAGTAATTCAGGCATTGGAACGCTGGCAACAAATGCAGGTTCTGCAATTGAAAGCCGTTACGACAACCCCTCCGAATCATGTTGTTTCTGCCTTTAAGACAAATTGCAGAACCCCACGTCTCCGGGATGTTTTGTTGCAGGTGTCAGATGAAGAAGACACCGAGAAGAATTACGAGTTACGTCGAAATGTTGATCGTGGTTGGGACGTTGCGGAATCCGAGCAGACTGATGTTCTCAATTGGATGAACGGCTCCAGGTCTACCGTTGTACAAGAACCGTTGGTCCTCACGAAGTAAACTCCGTACGTGCGGAAGTCAGGACTCGGGAATGTTCTATGGCCACGAACTCCCAACCAGAATGTACGACCGCTCGTATTGTTGGTATCGTAATCTATTTGTGTGAAAGCATGTATACGGGCCCTTGTCAGCAATTCACTGGACTCCTTCTCCGCCCATTCAGACTGCACGTACATGAGTTGATTAACGCAAATTCGATTCAGAGATGGCCTGGTTGATCTGATTTGGAACCGGAGTTTCAAAGTTTGCTCTCTATGCATATGGCCAGCACGCCGACTGGCTTGCGCTAGGTGTTACTCTGTCACTCTTGGATATGATTTCAAAGTGTGCACCAGTCTTTTGCTCTATCGTAGAAGCTCCGCCTGGACCACCCGCAGGTTGAAATTGAATTCGACTTCTGACCCCTCCGAGCCCTTGCCAGCTTGCTTGCCAGGAACTTCGAAGGTTCCTACCGTCACCTATAGAATCGATATCGGAGAGAATCTCGATCTCCCATCTGAGAGCCCTCTCAGAGACTGCAAACCCAACGTCTACAGCCATGCACGCCTGCCTTGGGAGCTCATCAGGATTATCCTGCGTGGTCTTGAGATCGATTGTTCGTCTGCCTCCGAACATTTCACACAGTCTTTGGATCCCACCCTCTTCGTTTTGGCCCGCACATGTCGTGCGTTGTAGGTTGAGGCCGAACGTGTCATATATCAGATGATAGTCTTTCGGAGTGGGACTGCGCAAGCTTATTCTCGTTCACTGCTTGCTTCACTGATACCGGCAGCTCTCCAAGTGTCCTGGATTTGATACTTAGCTTTAAAATCGAGCAATCGGTCTGTACTCGTGCTGATCCCGTTGATAGAACTCACCTTTGGAAGCTCGAGCTAGCCTCTCTCGAATAAGCGATGTCCAACGCTAGAGAACTGGATTATGGACCGTCCCTGCCCCGAATCGGCACCCTTGGACGTATACACATGCGCCATCCCCCGATCTCGAGTTTCTTCGTCGGCAGACTCAACTTCGACGATTGACTGCTCCGAGAATACCCGATGAGCTCATAGAAGACCCCTCATTTTTACCCAAACTCGAAAGCCTCGAGATCGATGACAACGAAACTGAGCAATCACTCCAACTCTTGGAGATGCGAGACCTCCGCGCGTTGGCCATTACACTCTACTCTGATCATCTCGATGTGCCTTTCAACGACGGGAACTCCTTGACTTTTCTCGACCTGAAGTTCGGATCCATCTCCCCTGCAGACTGGACCTCTATCATCCATCTGAGGGCGGTTGATTGTCCCAACCTCGTGTATCTGTCTCTTTGGATGAGAACAGTGGACCGGAATAGAGCATTGGTAAGTAATAACTGCGCAATGCACTCCGTCGAACGCTCACTTTCTCTCAGGATGATGATGAAGACGCGGACGAATACCAACAAGAGGATTGGTTCAGTCCAATCATGAAAGTCTTAAATCGCTTCTCACGATTGCGGGCTTTGCTGCTCAAATTGCATTCATATACTCCTTCACTCACCTTCGTATCGGGGATCACAAAAGTCTGCGAAGCTACTTGTCTCTGCAGTGCCATGCTACATGTGACAGGTTTGGCAGAGGGGGAAGAAGAAAGATTCGAGCTACGTCGAGATCCTCAAGGATGGCAAGTAATGAACTCTGAACGCATTGACGCGATCGATTGGGAGGAGCACTGGAGATCAATAGCGATGAAAGAAGCTCAAATTGGTATAGATTGAAACCTGTTCATTCACGAGACGGAGACTGTATCATCCAGTGTACATGCACTTTTATTCATATTTATGCATTAATATCATCAGCTTGATCAGCCGCATTTTAAGTCAACTGACAGGATGGCTTCCAGTGCGATGGAGTGAAGCTAGAGCGAGGATGGTGCTGTTCAATACACTTGTTCATTGTGGACTACGGTGCACGATAGTGCCAGCAGTACTGTATTTCATGCACATGCATGTTGTAACTCCGATTCCAACACGTTCTTCCGCTCGTGTAGTACCCGCAGGCTGGCAGCTTTGATCAGGACTACGATCTCTGGCGATTGTTAAAGATATGGACTCGAAGTACACATACAGCTCGCCTTTCATCGTAGACGACGCTTATCTGACAATAGTACCTCTGTCGACATACCGATGACGGTTGATGGCAAGGTTGATGGGAAACCTGATTTGCTTCCAGTCAATCAGTCAGTCCGTCTCCAGTGAGCTCTAGCTTCCGTCTCACGGACCTGTCAGCCCCAACACCAGGGGCAGCTCCAAGAATATACGACTACCTTGGGAACTGTTCACCGATCTTTTGCAAAGATTTGCCACACCCGTTGGTGGTACACAACACCTGGACCCTGCACTTCTCATTTTTGCACGAACTTGTCGTGTATTGCAAGCCGAGGCAGAGCGTATCATCTATCGCAAAGTTAAGATACAGACAAGGACTTATAAAGCAGCCAACATCAATGACGTACTGCAGAAGCGAGCTGCGAAGTACGTCGAATGTCTGTCCATCGTGGACAGCGGACCGGCAACGAATGCCCGAGGAGGCCGTGCTGCCAATGCATCTCCCCCGTTCTTTGCTTATAAACTTCCCTTCGCTCGAATGACAAGGCTCCGCACTCTGGATATCTTCTTTATCGACGATACTATTCCAGGGCACGAAAGGGAAACTTCTCGGATTTTCAAAAAGCTCAACACAGACCTGCCTGTTGATAATCTCGATGAATTCAGGACATTCACGTCCTCCCCTCCAAAAGACTTGCAATTTCTTCGTCGACAATCCATGCTCCGGCACGTGTATGCCGCGAGGCTCCCAGATGAGTTTGTGCACGACCCTTCGTTCCTACCTCGTGTCGAGAATCTGGAGCTTCCTAAGGGACCAGAACAAGCAATTACGTTTCTTGAGACACGACCTCTTCGAGCGTTGTATCTCAGTCTTCACAGCTCTCGTATAAAAGCACCTTTACGAGGCAACCTCTTACGATCCCTCGAGATTAATCTCAATTTCACCTCGCACGCGGACAGGCTGTCGTTCCTGATCCTGAGAACGGAAGACTGCCCGAACCTTCGCTACTTGTCACTCTTTCTAGCATCGAAAGAGTCCAGCATTTTCCTCGTGCGTTATCCAAGTTTGTCATGTACTCTCAATCACTGAATCGACTCTAGAGCGATGATCCTGATGATGAAGACGATGACGATGAGAACATCGAGTGGTTTTCTCCACTTGTCAAGGTACTTGAGCGCTGGTCAAAATTGGAGGCGTTCTTTCTAGAATTTTCCACGTACTCCAGATCAGGTCCTCTCGCCTTGATGTTCAAGGAAAGCTGCAGAGCACCTCGTCTAAAAAGCGCTGTTTTGTCTATCCAGAGCATGAGCTGGACAGATCAGGATGAAGTGATCGAGTTGCGCCGAGACGGAGGTGCTGGATGGAAAATGACCAAGGTTTTGGATCCGATGGATTGGAAGGACAACTGGAAATCGACTGTCTTGTAGGAATGATGCTTTTGCTTCGAGAGGTAGAAACGTAGACTGCGTCGATATCTGTATCGTGTACTTCGAGACCCGGCTCCCGAGGCGTGTGTTGCCGGAATCAATTTGATGAAGATTAAATATACGACGGAATCAGACGATTACAGAAGTGATATATAGAAAAAAGAGGACTGAATAAATAAAAAACGGCAGCTAACGGAGGACGGCTCAAATCGACAACTACAGGTTCAACTCTTTCACAATCTGCTCAGACGTATTCCAAAGATCCAAAGCCTTCTGCGAATCCTGAGCAGGCTTGCTCTTCGTACCAAACTTCCCAAACGGCACAAGATAAGCCGCTTTATACTGATCTCTATGTGCCTTGACTTCCGTAGCACCGGCAGCGAAAGCAGATGTGATAGCGCCATCTTCTTGAGACGTGCTGATGAGTTTCATCAAGAACGTGCCAAAAGGTAGCATGTTGTTGAACAGTCGTTGAGCGCCTGGAGTAGCAACGCCACCTGGATGGACGGAGATGCAGATGATGGGGACATTCTCTTCGTCGAGACGGCGCTGGAGTTCGTTGGCGTGGAGGATATTCGCGAGCTTTGCGTATCCTAATTCGAGCGTGAAGTCAGTGTTGATGAACTGGTGGGAGGCTGGGATGACGAAGACGTACCGTAACGTTGCATTTTTCCGATACGGGAATTCGTGAACCGGTTGTTGAGAGCTTCTTTGGAGGTGAAGATGGTGTCTTTCGAAGCTGGGAACGCGTGGGCTGCGGATGATAACTGATCGTAGGAAATGAAGGTCAATGGCGAGATATGCAGAGAACAGAGAGCGACGAACGTTGACGATTCGAACGTCGGAACCGGGCTCCGCGGCCGTCTTTTTTAGGAGAGGCAGGAGGGCGTTGGTATATATGAATGGACCCAGATAGCTTTAGCAATACAGGGTCAATCACCATTTCTTCGAACCCCGTTGTGTGAGAACTCACTTGGCGAAGATGCTTTCACCGAGCCCTTCCTTCAGCGTAACATAGTCCTCTTCGACGCTATGCATTCAGGTCAGATACGCCACAGGAGGATGACATCGCCACGCACAAGCCCGCGTTGTTTACTGAGCAAGACAAGTATAAGTCAACGCGCGATAGAGAGAGAGAA
Organism: Sistotremastrum suecicum HHB10207 ss-3; assembly: GCA_001632355.1. NCBI lineage: Eukaryota > Fungi > Basidiomycota > Agaricomycetes > Sistotremastrales > Sistotremastraceae > Sistotremastrum > Sistotremastrum suecicum. The sequence goes on along the minus strand of KV428069.1, from coordinate 78,602 downwards.
CTGAATATACGCACTCAAAACATCAAGCCTGTCTTCCCTCTTCAAGAATTCCTCCGCCGACTTCTTGATAGACTTCGGATCCGATAAATCGAGGTTGATATAGTGAAGAGATCCATTCCCAGGCCCGAGTCCTGCAAGCTCCAATTCTTTGATAGCACCGATTGTCTTGCTTTCATTTCGTGCAGCCAGATAGATCTGCCAAGAATGCTCGTTAGCCTCATTACAGTAAGGACTCAGATAGAGGGAGAAAGCACGTACCTTCGCGCCTTTTCGGGCCAGGTGCAAAACCGTGTGTTTTCCGATACCAGCACTATAGTAATGATTAGTCGACAATTCTTTTGAGATTGCTTCGAGCTGACCTGGCTCCGGTGACGATGATGACTTTGCCAGTAAGGTCGGGAAGGTCGGTCAGAGGGTTATATCGACGAGAGAAGAGACCGCCCATGGTAAATTTTCCGAGCAAGTAGTTAGTCTAGCACTTGGCTGAAATTCGTAAACTGGAGGAGATGTAGCAGGTCGAACGCCTATCGAGTGGAACGGTGGATTGCAGACATCGTGTGACAGCGGCCCCGAAGGTATTTATAACTTGGAAAGTATTCGCAGTCAATGCTTGCGCCATCTCAAAGACGATTACTCAGCGGGTACTTTAGCTGAGTACAGGTGAGAAGAAACGCGTACGACGACGTCGGGCAGGGGCTGCAACCGGTTACTCGATAAGGAAATTCGGCTAGGCTAAACGAGAGTGTCTTAGTAAGCCGGCCGGGGAATTAGTCGGCTTGCGAACGCGTGTCCCTTGCAAAAGGAAATCTTCCAGCATTTTCTATTCCCAGATCTCCAAAGAAATACTGTGCCAGCACTGCTTCAAGATCAGGCCGGTGAAGAATATTTTGTGTTTCAGGAAGAAGAACTTCTGCCCATGCTGATGCATAGTAATGCCATAGCGCCCGAAGAGGTCCTGAAAACAAGAACTCTTAAACTAGCACAAGACTCGACAAGAAATATATCTACACGCTGCAATGGATCTTCATCTCTCTCTCTCTCTGACTCTTCAGGCGAACGACCCGATTGTCTCGGTTAAAAGTCAGAAAAGACCAGGATATCCACAGGAACACCAAGTGTACCTCATATCAAAAATTTCGAGTCCCCAAACAGAACACACATACCGCTTTGCTTTGTCTTGTCTTCTGGCATGTCACCCGCGGACACTGGGCCGCATTTGCCTCCAGACTTATACAGGCATATCACAGAATTCTTGAGCGAGTCTCCCAACCTAGCCAAACCCCTGACAACGGATACCGCAAGAGCTTTATGTGCACTTGCTCATGATCAAACAAGTCATGCACTACAGTTTGAAGCCGAACGTGTCCTCTACCACGATCTGGTCTTCCTACATCATGAATCATGCCCTCGGGGACTCATCGACATTCTTCGCTCAAGAACAGCCGCATACGTCGAGCGTATCTTCATCATAGATGAGGGAATCGATATTGAAAGATCCAGAGTGGATCTTGGAGAATATATATCGTACACCGACCTTCCGTACGACCGCATGAACCGACTAAGAGTCCTGGAACTGAAACTCTCACGATTTTCACGTGCCCCCCACGCACTAATCGAACGATCCTTGTTCGGTGTTCTAGCTGATACACTTCCTTGGGATGTGCTTCGAGAATTTTCCTCTTTCATATCCCTCCCGGCCGAGGACTTCTAATTCCTCCTTCGACAGAGCAATATCACCACCACGTTAGATGTCCTGTCTATACCACCAAACATCATCCAGACTCTCCTCCCGTCCGGATCCTTCCTTCCGCGCCTTGATACCCTGGAGTTGGGAAGTTCAAGAATCGGCGACTCATTGGAGATCTTGAGGACGAGTCCTGTTAAATGCCTCACCTTCAATTCTTTCCTGCTGATTTAAGAGAACCCATTCCTCGCAACAACCTCTTGGCCCTATTCTCAGATTTCCGCGGACAGTCCAGCCATACCATTCTTGAATTTCTCAGGCGCAGAGTGACAGATTGTCCAGAAATTCGAGTTTTATCTGTTGATCTTACCTTTGGTCTCGATTCTGATGACGATAGCAAGGTGAGCACCATTGCGACGGTGGTAGCCGTCGATAACTGAATCGAAATCTAACCCGCCATTTTTTTTAGAGATGGGTCCTCCCACCTCTCCTTCGCACAATCGAGGGATTCAACAAATTGGAAGCCTTGCGCATTCGATTCGACCCCCATTACTTGCCCAAACGGAGCGTGTACGACGTGTTAAAAACATCAGTTTGGAGAAGCCCTCCAACGCTCGAAAGTGTCTTCTTGTCGTTCCCAAGGGCTTTTCCTCCTGGAGAGGGGCAATGGGCTGTTGAATCACGTCGAGATAGGACTAGTGAGTTAGGATGGAATGTTATTACAGCTGGGGACGAGTTTCAATAGTTGTACAAATGGGGCGGCAAGGTCTTTGTTGCATAGATATTAATACATTACGTATACCTTCCAATCTACATGTCTTGACAACTCACTTACGTTTCAAGCAAGCTGCACTCGCATCATGAGAAAAGTTTTTCGCATAAGCATTACTCCAGAGAAATTGTATCTGTAGTAGTATATTTCGTGGTGGACGTGTATGTACCACTGGGTATTAGACATTGTTTCAAATGAGGCGATAATCGAAGACTACCAGTTTTTCCATCTTCCCATCCACTCGTCCTGGTCGACAGTCTTTCGAACATTCCACCTTTCAGTTCCCTCAATGTCTCTGAAGACATCGGTTCCCTCCTCTCTCCAAATCTCGACGGACCAGTTTATCTCCTTCGCTTCGCAGACTAAAAGCACAGTTTGCAATCTCGGTGGAAGATTTATGTCGCTCGAAGTTCTGTCGATGAAGAACTCGGTGATGCTTTGTTGAGAGATATAGCAGTCATCGAGATGGATGTGTAAAGCTTGTAGTCGTTCGAAATTCCCAACGGTTTGGAGGAGAGGGGAGAGGATGTTTCTCTGGAGTTTTCCCATGAGCACACACATTCACAAATATATGTCTGAAACTGAGCATGAATGGTGAGGAAGCTTACCTTGATAGTCGAGTGTGAGTCGAGCACGAGTGAGAGACGGAAAGATAAGATTTGGATGTCGGCGCAATCCCGAGTTCTCGATTCAAGAAATTGGATCGTCTTATCGTGTGAGATGCCCGGGTAAGTGAGCCGAAGAGTTTCGAGAGTGTTAGGCGGAATAGTGTTCCTATATTTACCAGGAAAACAGTCAAAGACGAGAGACTTGATAGGCCTCGTCCTCAGTATCTCCAATGCGTCGCCGATTCCTCCCCGCATGATAGTCAATTTCTCGAGTCGTGGAACGAAGGTTGGTGAGGGTACCAAGGTTAAATGGTCAGGTATGTAAGGTAGACGAAGGTCTATAAGATTAGATTGGCGGAGGAGGAATTGAAGTTCGTCGGGTTTGAGAACGAGGGAAGAAGAGAATGTGTGGAGTGTATTCTCGGAAAGTTTATCGTGGAGAATTTGGAATAACGTCCTGTCGATTGACCATCCTTTAGTATGGAAAAATGTCTCTGAGATCTCTATAGAGCGAAGTCGTTTCATCCGGTCGAATGGGAGCTCCGTATATGAAATATGGTGCTGTGCCAGAGGCTGACCTCTCCTTTGCATGCGTGCAAGTCGTTTCTGTATATCGATGGTAGTGGGTATGATGGTTATACTCTCGACGTATTCTGATTTTCTCGTCTGGAGAGCATCCATGAGTTCTGGAGGGCATGATTCGTGGTGTATGAAGAGTAGGTCGCGGAAGATAATGCGTTCCGCTTCGTATTGGAAGGCCCGACAAGTTTGGGCGAGAGCACAAAGGGCTTTGAGTTCTGGATCTGGGAAGCGCGAATATAGTTCGTATGAGCCGGCGAGCGATTCTGCGATTGGCTTGTAGAGTTCGGGGAGCAGAGAAGGCTTGCTTGATGCTTCCGAGTCAACCATGGATGGTATTCTATAAGACACAATTTAGACATGCAAGGCTTCCCTGTTGACAAATATACCTAATGGTTTTCTCTGGAACCGAGATCTTAGGCTTTCTTGGGCTCGAGATGTGAGGCGGCGCAGTCGTTCTTTGGACCGGGCAGTGGGGACGCGAACTCCCCGTCCAACCTGAATATGCCAAAAGGTTCTTGTATGCATCTAGAAATATTCCAGTCTTGTATTCGGTATCAGGAACGATTCTTTCTTGTAATCAGGATCAGGAACAAAGCACTCGGAAGATCCGGACAAGAAAAGCCAATCAAGAAATCGTTATCACAACAACCTACATAATCGACGTCGGAGCCCAACGGGCCTTGCAACGAGCTAAGCAAATTCTTCAACACTGGAATCTACAGATTACCCACGTACACATATTTGCAGACAACAGTGCAGCGGTGACATCTATCTATGACCCAGAATGCCACCCTGCACAACTTCACTCTCGACACCTCATCGACTCGTTGAGAGAATACGACCAAATGGGGATTAAGCTGGACATTGGGTGGATACCGAGCCACAAGGGGATCGAGGGGAACGAGAAGGCAGATGAGCTGGCGAAACAAGCAGCAGAACAAGAGCCCGAAATCGAGAGATGGCCGACATACGCATACCTGCAGAGGACGGCCAAAGAAGAGGTGTTCGCGAGATGGAAAGAGCAGTGGGGGGAAGACCAAATGACGAGGCGATATGCAGCGGCGAACACACAGGCGCCAAGTCGAAAGACAAAGGACCATTTCCGAAACCTTCCACGAGGGCTCTACGGGCGAGTCACACAATGCAGAACAGGACACGCATTCATTGGAGAATATTACGCCAAGTTCGTACCATCGGAATCCAAAGAATGCCCATGTGGACACCCTCATCAGACACGAGCACATATCCTCCAGGACTGTCCACGACACGACGAACACCGAAGAACCCTCACAGACTTCGATCCGGAAATATCGATAACACGACTACTAAACGAAGAGAAAGGAATGGCAGCCCTCGCCGAGTTCATTCGACTCACAGGAGCCTACACAAAAACGGGAGAGCTCGCGGAGCCCACCCTCGCCAATTTATAATTCATTATTCCACAACAAAAAGCCACACCGCAATCTCCATTTCCAAAGCCTACACAAAAACACTACCTCCCAATTCCACAATTCACAGATACATTTAAATTAGAACTGTATAATCCTAGACTACACTCCCAGGACCGGTCTCCCGACCGGGCCCCCGCTACTTAGCACTCGTTTGCTTAACGCGGGTTATAAATACAAACTTCAACAACAACAACCTACATCAGAAAATGCCAGAAACAAGCCGGATTCGGCATCGGCCCGTTCCACGACGAAGTCCGAGTTTCGGTCCCGGATAGCGTCGGAGAGCAAGGCTGTGCCTGAGTGTTGACCGACTGGATAAATACTCTTCAGCCAGGCCCCTCTTGCTTCCAACAATCATCTCATTTTCTACACTACTTTACTGCACTTGATATTACAATGCTTCCTCGTGGTGAGCATGAGATCCGTCCTTCAAGGCAAGTGCTAATCGATATCCCTCACATGTACTTACAACTGACGACGAAATTAGTTCTGCAGACGAATCTGACCAGGCGGGATCCCGACCTTCAGGACCGACTTGTACATCATGCAGGTGAATGTCGACTCTCTTGATTGTATTCGCCGAACTAATCTCCTAGGGAAATGAAAATTGTACAATATCGTCCAAACTTATTACGCCCCACCTATTCATCTGCGACATCATCTCAAGCATGAATGACACGTAGAAATGCGACCGCCGTCGACCATTCTGCGGCGCTTGCGAACGTGCTCGTCGGGAAGACAGCTGTCAATATGACGACGGCGTACATAGAAGTCGTCATCGACAGCTCCAAGCTCGAATCGACGAGCTCCAGACTGAAATCGCCCAATTGGAAGGGACTCCTTCGAATTCACCAACTGGGATTTCAAGCCCTAGTGCTGGCAAGTCTTTCTCTCGGATTCAACGCAGTTCGTCTGATCCTTTCGGTGTAGGATCTTCTAGAATTTCGACCCGTCGCTCATCGAGATCCCTTGCGCAAAGTAGCGGCTCTCCCGGCTCTTCTAGTGCTGGTGCGCTCCCGCTGGCATCCGCACTTGATGCGCCTTTACAAGGGCAAATCGTGAGCGGCGGACCGATCGGGGATTCTGATATTCAGCCCCCTTGGGCCTCAAGAGCTCCATCTCCTTATCCCAACATCGTACATCCCGTACATGGATCTCCAGTCCACCCAGCTACCTGGGAACATCTGTTCGTTTTCCCTCTTTCCCTCTTATCGAAATACAAGCTAATCATATGCGAATACAGGAAACAGGTGTTTCTACACCACATCACCCAAATCTACCCCATCGTCGGTCTCGGATCTCCCTTCGACCAACACACATTCGCATTCCGCACAACAGGGTACCTCCTCGGTTCCACATTCGATCCCTCCTCTCCTCTCTCCCCACCCCTGATCACCGCATCCGCCCAAGCACTCCACACAGCCCTCGCCTCAGGCTCCGACATAATGGACCTCATAAACTCCTCCTACCTCCTCGCTTTCCACTCTTACACGAATGGAAGGTTATTAGAAGGAATGTATCACGCTGGAGCGGCCGTATCTATATGTCTCCAATGTCGTCTTCATCAAATTGAAGATTTGACTCATGATGAGGCGGAAGAGGAAGAGGAAAATCCCGTTGCGGGGACTAGTAGGAGTAATGAATTGTGGTCTCATCCGAGTATTGGGACGCCTGTGTTACTTCCTGCGCGGAATATGAGAGATAGGGAGATGCGGATTAGGACGTTCTGGCAGGTGTTTTATTTGGATCAGTGTTGGAGTGTTGCGCTTGGGGCTTTGCCGTTGTTTACGAACGGAAGCAGTAACAACGAAACTGCTAATCTGGATGTGGAGATTAGCACTCCGTGGCCTGGACAAGCCTATACCGACGTACGTTCCACTCGTTCTTTCGTTTAACCATCTATTGACAATACGATAGGCTATTCCCGGCTCATCTACGAATATCATCGCACGTCTATGCGGTGCAGTGAATGAGAATCTCCCAAACAACACTGCAGCAATCCTAGCTCAAGCAGCAGCCCTATTCAAGCGCGCCTCCTCCCTCTCTCTAGAAGCCACAGCCTCGCCCGAACCAGGCACAGACATGTCTCCCGAATTCTGGACGCAATATGCGTCGTTGGAGCAGGCTATTCGCGGGTTATTCTCTCGCATACCACCTCTCGCAGGCGGTGGTATACCCGCGTTAGAAGCAGATACCAGACTCGTTACGGCGCATACGATGGTTCATACTACCCTGCTTCATCTCTATCATCCCTTCGTCAACGCAGATGGGAACGTTCGAGAGAATAGCCTTGCCGAAGCTCGTTTGATACTTGGTATAATCCACGGGATCGAACCCCGTCAATTCGAATTCCTAGATCCTCTCTTAGGCGTGAGTACATTCTCTTCATCCTGATATTAAGATGGAGAGGCTGACGACGACGACGACAATGTGGATTAGACAATGTGGATGTCAACCGCTGGCGTATTCATACGCGAAATGTCGGCTGTACGCAGTTCTAATACTTTCTTCTCTTTGGAAGTTATGGAAGGATTGCATGTGGAATATCAAGTTGTTGTGGGAGCGATGAAGAGGTTGGCTAGAGTGTTCCCTATCGTCGGTACGTCCTTGTTCCTACCTTTGTACGATTTGCGGGTAAACGCTGATATATGATTGTAGAAACTATGGTTCAGAGGGTGGAAGAATTTTATGCGGCTTCTTTTTAATCAGGTTTCCGGTTTTTTGGTTGGGTTTACAAAGGGACTTTTGGAACTTCTGGGACGATGAACGATTTCGGGCATTTTGACATTTGGGACTTGAGCCTTGGGGATATAGCTGCCGCATGTTTATTTCGTGTAAATATTTTGGATCTTGGTCTAATTGTCGAATCACATCTCATCCTGTAAACGGTGATCAGAACTCGATGTGGGTCGAAAAAATCTCGTCTATGGAAGGGACTCGGCAGGCGGAATGCAAAAATCGGGCCCGGCGCTTATTCAGGGAACGTCGGTCGACGGCACGTTCGTCGAAGTATTCCTCTTCGACGTCGGCTGGGCGGTCTCAAGCAAATGACAGTAGCAGTGCAGTCAGTCTTGTCGACTGCATAACTCGAAGCATAACGCACTGCGACGCTATGGTTCCTCTTCCACTTGACCTCGCTGTGACCGTACTGCACTTCGTGTTCTCGTTCTTCCAAGCAACGCGTCCCGCCGGTATCGATTATCTACCAGTGACAACGACACCTGATCCTGGTCTTCCGAAACACGTATGGCATAACCTTGCCCAATACGCTCCTTGGTTCTCTGCAGGGACGTATCCTGCTATACCTCCCTCATGCAAATTGACTCAAGTACGTACTTCCCTTTGACCGAATTCAAAGATCCTGCTTACCTCCCCCAGGTCAACCTGGTCAGATCCCTTGCAATCAATGATGCTATATTGCGAATGTTGAGTCCTGTTCGTTGAATAGATCGAAAGGCACGGCGCGAGATTCCCGACGAAGAGTGCCGGCGCAAAGATAGAGTCAACCATCGACAAGCTACATCGCGTCCGAAAATTCAAGGATCCTTCGCTGGAGTTCCTGCGTGGATATGTCTATGACCTCGGTGTGGAAGATTTGGTACCATACGGCGCGACCCAGTGAGTTGCCGCGTGTTCTTGAGCACTGGATCTTGACTTACTGGCTTCTTTCACTTGACTCGAAGGTCGTTCGACTCTGGCAGAGGCGCTGCTAGCAGATATGCGTCGCTGGTTTCTTCGGACCCGGTCTCTATCCCATTCCTACGAGCTGCAGGCGATGAGCGCGTCGTAGATTCTGGGACCAATTGGACCGTAGGTCAGTCATCCCCATCTTTTCTCGCTCTTAACTCAGTGTATCTTTGACTTTCACAGGCTTCAAATCTACCTATCCTACTGTCCCTATCGCTCCGCCTCTCATAATTCCCGAACGCAACTCCAACAACACGCTCTCTGATCACATGTGTCCAAACGCAGGAGACGCCAAGGCCGCAGACGCCCAATGGCTCTCCTCTTACTCTCCCCCTATTCTCGAACGTCTTAACCGCGATGCGCCAGGTGCCGATCTCGAAGCTGAAGATGTGTATAATTTGATGTCGATGTGCGCTTTTCATACGGTGTGGATTCAGAGGATGAGTGCTTTTTGTGGGATTTTCGAAGATGAGGAATGGGAATTGTATGAGTATGGTGGAGATATCGATAAATTTTATAAAACAGGGTGAGCCGATTTATACGCCGAACAGACTGAGCTGAGAGAGTCCATAGGTACGGACAACGACTAGGTCCGGTCCAAGGTGTCGGATGGATAAATGAGCTCATTGCCCGTCTTACTTCATCACCCGTAATCGACCATACACAGACGAACAGAACCCTCGACTCCTCCCCGCTCACTTTCCCACTCAATCGTACGATTTACGTTGATTTCTCACATGACAATCAAATGATCGCGATATACGCCGCAATGGGTTTATTCCGTCAGACGAAACTCCTGAATACGACTTACCCGGATCTTGATCCTGAGAGGACGTGGATTACTTCGAAATTGGTTCCTTTCGGTGCGAGGATGGCTGTTGAGCGGCTTTATTGTTCGGGGCAAGGATTGGGGTTGGAATCTGAGTCGGGGACCTATGTGAGGGTGATGGTCAATGATGCGCTCCAACCTTTGGAGTTTTGCGGAGCTGTGAACGGCTTGTGTACATTACAAGCCTTCCTTGACAGTCAAGACTATGCTCGAGCGGACGGGCGAGGAGATTTTGACCTATGCTACGCTTAGTGTTCTAGACTTACTTAGAATTCGCGTACATCCGCATTATTTCACGTTACCAGTAAGATAGGTTTCGATTATTTTAGCACTTTTGATTCCGTCCATATTCCGGACTACACGCCCGTTAATTCCGTTAGACCAATGGCCGTCTTCCTCTGAACCTTAACGCACGGACCATGTACACGACTTTCGGACTTCGGCTACGCTCTTTCTCTACATCGACGATAGCGAACGACGACATCACTTGCTACTAAAAGCCCACTAATAACACTAAAAGTCAGTCTTCACGCTTTCGTTGAGTGGGCCTTTGACTTACGGGTCCACTATAGGATGTCTGACGCTGGAGATGAAATTCAAGTCGACGCACCGGTTGAGGAGGTAGAAGTTGCGCAGGAAGCTCCCAAGGGCAAACTCTCTGTCGAAGACGCTCTTCAGGTTCGCCCTTTTCAGTCAATCTTAGAGGACTTCCAGGCTTGATGCTTTCGTTGCAGCAAGTTTTGAAGAACGCTCTCGTTCACGACGGTCTTGCCAGAGGTCTCCGCGAGTGCGCAAAGGCTCTTGACAGACGCCAAGCTCACCTTTGCGTTCTCGTCGAGACCTGCACCGAAGCAGAATACATCAAGCTCATCGAGGCTCTCTGCGCTGAGCACAAGATCAACCTCATCAAGGTCAGCTCACGTCCCTGTCCGCTTCCTTGCCAGCGAACACGGTATTGAATGCTATCATGCAGGTCGCTGATGCGAAGGTCCTCGGCACCTGGGCTGGTCTCTGCAAAATCGATCGTGAGGGCAACCCTCGCAAGGTCGTCGGCTGCTCTTGTGTCGTCGTGAAAGAGTACGGTGTCGAGAGCGAGGGACTCCACGTCCTTGTTGACTACTTCAAAAACCGCTAATTCATCGGTACGTTTTGCGTTCTACCTTCATTCTTCATACCTCTGCAATTCGTCGAGATGACACGTAGACTCCCTCTACTGAGACTCGTTCTCTGAGGATAACCGTCTATCCGGAATCATTATACTTGTCTGATTTCTTCCACTTGATTCTCTTCTTCTTTGAGGAATTTGATTCTGATGAGCCCTTGTCTAGACGTTGCGGATCATCCTTGTGGCCGAGAGTCTCATACAATGTATTTAGAAATAAATTACTTTGGAATGGGATGATGTTGCATTTTCTTGTCTTGATCAATTGAAGTCTATTCTGTATAAAAACCTGAAAGCCGTGTTACTGGACAGAGCCCGTGCTGAATGTCAGATACAAGGTCGAGTTGAGGCCATGCTTATATATCCCTCAACCCATTCTTTCCTCCCACAGAAAACAAATCATCAAAAGTGACGGCAGATCACGATAGTCGTTGCATACCGCTCGACCTGTTGTTCTCCCAAGAACAGGAGCCAACCGGAAAGAGCAAAACATCTGCCCGGGTGAGACTCGAACTCACAACCTCTCGATTAACAGTCGAACGCGCTAACCAATTGCGCCACCAGGCACGATTGAAAGCCCCTCCCTCTCACTCATCATAGCTAGTAGAAAACACAGAGAAGCAGGACAGTAGAGCTTCGATAATACCACGCTACCATATGCATGTTCTCATCTTTCCGCACCGATATAACTCGCTTACAAACGTGGAATTTCGAATCACCAAAAATACATAAGGTACAGCACTCGACACATTCCAATGTTGGTTCAAACAACGGAAAAAGGAAGGCCGTGTGATGAGCGTGTAAGCGACAGCCTCAATAATAGGTCAACCCTCAGAATAGTAGTCAATCATCTCGTTCCCATTAAGCACGCGAATCCCTTCGTTTGTCCACATCTCACGAAGCTCATGCGGGATACCGTCATAGGCACAGATCGTGCGTCCGGATATTCCGGAATATAAAAATCCGACCGATCGCAACGAAGGGAAACTTCCACGGTTCACTGAGGACGCACGGGTCCAATCAAAAACTTTTGCTCGAACACTCGGTTGAGAGATTACGAGTGTATTCAAGGAATGGTGTGAATCCAATGCATCGGGAATGGTGCTGAAGCCCGTTATTCCGAGATGAAGAAGATTCGGACAGGACCCAGACAGCGAGAGATTGCCGGGTTCTGAGTCGATGTTTCCGTGAAGTAACAGGGTCGTTAAAGTCTTTCCGTGGAGGAGGAGGATGTGTGGTGTATCATTTTTGAATACCATAGTCGTGAGGGAATTTAGCCTCGGAAGTTGCCAATTCCGCACTGCATTCAGAGGATATGGGATGTTCAGACAGAGTGTCTGCAAATTTTCTAGCTTTAAAGGGGGCGAAGGTTTCAATGTTTCAATGCTATGTCTGCCATGAATGGCCAGGACACGGAGTCTTGGGAGAGATTGTAGCGTAGAGGGAAATGAGAGTAGGACGTCGGCATAGAGAATAGGAATGAAGACACGCAGGGTTTCCAAGTTGGAACACAGCGAGATAATCTCTCGTCCTCGGGATATTGACCAAGGAGACACACAGTCGAAATGTCGCACCAAGGAACCATAGAGATTGCTCTCTTCGAGATATGGACACCTCGAAGGAAGATTGGCAATAAAGTTGTGCGAACGTTGGTGGTGCATGTGAGGAATATAATAGAAGTGTTCGTAGAGGAAACCGATTGCTACTTTCGCCCAGGTCCGACAAGTGAGAACAACCGAGAACTTGTCTCGTACGGAGCGTTCCCACAACTTGCCGGCCTTGTACTCTGGCCCATTGAAAGCGTGACCCCTGAATATATTTAGTGAGTTGAGCTAATGAAAGAATACGGCAGACTCGATTCTGATACTGACGAGTTCAGTTCTTGAAACAGTCCGACCAACAACGTAGGCTCCAAATCGAGGACAACCCTTGAAGGACTGGTCGCTTCCCTGAGAATTATCCTCCAGATCTCGAAAGGGACGCGACCTATAACACTACAAGATGAATTGGCGAGAATCGGGGTCGGCCAAGGAGACAATTGTATGTCTCGCACGAGGGGGTTCATCAGGGCTACTTCTCCCGAACTCATGCTTATCAAGGGACGCCACTTCAAGTCTGCTTGGGAGACGTGTATTACTGGTAATAAGACAATCTGATCACGAAAATTTATCTGTGCGATGACGAACCTAGAGTCAAAGATATAATCCCTGTGCGAGTTAAAGTAGAGGTCCACGTTTGATGCACGTTTCGGAGCTTGCAAGTTGCTAGCGCTGTTTGCGGTCTCAATTGACCGTGGGCGCCACGCTCGAGGATACATCCCTTGACGAGCTTTAGCAATTGAGATTGATATTAGCTCTTCGTTTCTCGATGCGCCATGGTCACTTGCTCTCATCGTATCTGCATCATAATAACACCGCCGTTCGCGCCGAAAATGGCCATTTGTTCCTGGATGGTTCGTCGGGACTCGGGAAAGCGATATCGATTCGGGTTAGCACGCGCAGTTCTCTATGCGAACTTCAATATTATCATTGAGAATGGAGATCAGCTCGTTGTTGTCTGATGTTGAGAGAAGAATCGCATGACACACGGTATCGAAAGATAGAATATGGGCCTCCCACCTACTCGACCTGCAGTTCGTGTCGCTCAGCCGCCGTAAAATTAGACGGCCCAGCGTGGCAGCATTGTTATCACCATGCGCCTGCGTCGCCATCCAAGGGTGTTATATGGACCATAGGGTAAATCAAGGGATTGTCGAGTTATTTCTGGACTGCTCCCATTGCTTTGTCGTTGTTGGTGAGCGACACGCGTCTAGCGAGCGCGCACTTCTCACGCTGCTCTTCTTCTTGCTATCGCCATCATCTGGACCTACGCTGTGATGCTGCTCGAAACCTCACAACTGCTTCGGAAAATCGGTCTGTCAACTATCCTGGAAAATATGATGCTATGATGCTGTCATTCTGTGCTTTATCCCGGTTTCGCCCCCGGTTTCAGGGTTTGACAATGATCAAGACTGATCTAATTTTGGCATTGGACGTGTGGTCAGTCCTGCTCCGGATTTAGGAAGCCAACGACAGAGAGGATGTTATATCATTCACACAAGAATCAAAGCTCCCGACAATGTTTCACGACAATCACATTCTTATATTTAGACCTGATACTATCTCCGAGGCAACATGAGAGCATCATGGCCATTAACTGGTTGACTCACCGCCTGCTCTGTTTGATCCATGCGGTGGCTGCACACTAATGGCTTCGCACACCGAACTTTTGTTACTGTCGTCCTCTTCGTCGTCTCTATCCCGCCCTTCATTCGCACAACCTGCCCGAAAGAAATTACGCTGATTGGCAAAGGAATGTCCTGGTACAATGACGAGGAACCGAAACCGTCGGTTTACGGCACGATCGTGGAACTCTGATGATTATACGTGCCGTGGCTATTCCAGAGCCCGAACTTTTGAGCTTGCTCCCAGCATCGGCCACAAGACAGAGCTCGGTACATCAAAATACTCTCTTCTGATTGGCAAGGGCCTTAGTGGTCGTTCAAGTGCCCGCGAGGATCATGTAACTTGATCATCGACACGGCTCCCTTATAAAAGGAGATGCCAATTGTCCGAGTTTCCTCAGCACTTCCAGTGTCCTCCGCCTTTTACCCCTCTCAATCTTCGAACAATGTTCTTCAAGTCTTTGCTCTCTCTGGTCACTCTCGCTGTCGCTGCCAATGCTGCGAACTACAAGCGAGCTACCTGCCCCGATGGCACCCCCGTCAGCAATGGTACGAATTTCTTATAAGAACTCGACATAGTTTCCGACATCTGGATTTCAGAGGCTTGTTGCGCTTTCGTTTCTTTGAAGAACGATCTCCAAGCCAACTTGTGCGTATTTCTGTCAGCGAAAAATCAAACTGTTTCTGACACCCATCTCAGGTTTGGTGGAGTATGTGGCGAAGAAGCACACGAATCTCTGCGTCTTGCGTAAGATTCTGTTTTTCATCGGGACCTTCGGATAGTTTAATAAGTTATATCTTAGCTTCCACGACGCCATCGGTTTCTCCAAGTCTCTTGGTCCCTCTGCGTGAGTGTTACAGATATCGAAACTGTACTCTGTAAAATGCTTACGGACTCATTTATAGCGGAGGTGGTGCCGATGGTTCTCCCATCTCTTTCCCCGATGTGGAGCCCAACTTCCCAGCCAATCTCGGTATTGCCGACTCCGTCGACTTCCTCACTCCGTTCCTTGCGGTCCACAACGTGAGCTCCGGCGATCTCATCCAGTTCGCTGCCGCCGTCGGTATCACCAACTGCCCTGGTGCTCCCCGCCTCGAGTTCTTGGGAGGTCGTCCTCCCCCGATCGCCCCTTCCATCATCGGTCTCGTTCCTGAACCTCAGGACAACGTGACTTCCATTCTCGCTCGTATGGAAGATGGCGGAAGCTTCAGCCCCGAAGAAGTGATTGCTCTTCTTTCGTCCCACTCCATCGCTCGTTCGGATCACGTTGGTGTGTAGACTGAAGGATATTGAACCCGGGCAGATCTCTGATACGTCTTCGGTAGATCCTACTATCATGGCCGTTCCTTTCGACAGCACTCCTTTCGTCGTAAGCTCGTCTTCCCATACTGAGACACCTTTCAGTCTGACGATTTTCCGTAGTTCGACACTCAAATCTTCCTTGAGGTCCTCCTCAAAGGTACCGGCGTTCCCGGCACCTCCGGTAACCTCGGCGAAGCCCTTTCCCCTCTCCCCACCTCCTCCGGCGAAAACGTCGGCGAAATGCGTCTTCAATCCGACGATAGCCTCGCCCGCGATCCCCGCACCGCTTGCACCTGGCAATCCTTCGTCAACAATCAGGAGGCAATGACGAGCAAATTCCAAGCTGTCATGGCTAAGTTGGCCGTCATCGGTCAAGATACCAGGAAACTCTTTGATTGTTCTGAGGTCATCCCCGCTGCTCTTCCCCCTGCCAGGAAACCCGCTACCTTCCCCGCCGGAAAGAACAGAGCCGATGTTCAAGTTTCTTGCTTCACTGAGCCTTTCCCGACCCTTTCCACTGACCGTATGTGTGCACCACTTTTCAAGTCGAATCGAGAACTTACATTTTCATAACAGCCGGCAAAGCTACTTTGATCCCTCACTGTCCTCCTTCTCAAGGTGGAGATGCGGATGACTGTGATTCCGATGAAGGCTCTTTGTAAAAGGCAGATCTAGTCCCTGTAAATAACTTAGAAAGGCGACTCAAGAGCTCTTCTATGGCTCTATTCTTAACTTGAGGGTTATTCTATGGATTTAACAACAATACCATTTGTGTATTTTGTCGACCGTGCCATGTTTGTCAATACATCGCTGGTTATGCAGTTTTAGGCTGCGATGCCGTGTCTTTATCGCTTTGATCATCCAAAAATTATGCTCCGAGACCCTCTACAACTCAAAGACACGAAAGGCCACGGATATATGGGAGAAAATTTGGGGGGATGACCGGTGACCACCGCCCATGAGCTCATTCTTACAGCCTTTCGAAAGTTCACGATTGAAAATGAGATAAGCTTTCTCGACATTAGCACTCTGAATACAGAATTTTCTGGCAATCTGGAATATAATAGGGCCGCGCGTACTCAAGATGATGATAAGACAAAGCGCCGCGCGTATACGTACTTAAGATGATGATTGGACAGACGGCCGGCTTGCCAGCTGAGGACTCGCGTTAAGAAGACTGACCGAACCAAGTTTCCTTATTTGGTGCTTGAGTTGAGCCCCTGCCCGACGTCGTCCTGTGCTTCTTCTCATCGGTGCTCAGGTGAAGTGCAGTCTGAGTAATCGACTCCATGCATTTCATATGGCGGAAGAATTGACTACGAAAGCGCATCCTTCACTGGCATATAAATACCGTCGAGGGCCCGGCCTGCGATGTGGTGTAAGGCAGGCTTGGACTTAGTACAGCCAGACCTTGAGCAGACCTAGGTTTTCTTTCCCACTTGATCTTCACCGAGCATCCAACATGAGTGGTATTTTCTCTCGCCGTTATAACCCCAGGACCGACCTCCCCGACCTTTCTGGCAAAGTCATCATCGTTAACGGCGCCAGGTCAGCTCCACGAGATCTCGAATGTATGGAGTTGTCTGACGTCTTCACAGCGCTGGAATCGGAAAATATACCGTTTTACATCTAGCACGAAAAGGCGCCAAGGTACGTGTTTTCTCCTTATCTCGTGGCTCCAGTGAGTCTAACATGTTGTGCACTCTTGACAGGTTTATCTGGCGGCACGCAACGAAAGCAAGACAATCGGTGTTATTCAAGAACTGGAGCTTGCAGGACTCGGACCTGGAAATGGCTCTCTTCATTACATCAATCTCGATTTATCGGATCCCAAATCTATCAATAGATCAGCGGAAGAATTTTTGAAGAGGGAGGAGAGGCTTGATGTTTTGGGTCAGTATATTCAGTTTGCTCTGTATCGTGCATTGGCTTATATCCCTTGTTATTAGTAAACAACGCGGGCTTGTGCGTAGCGATGCCATATCCCCTGTGCTATATCTGACTTAAATGCCTAGCGTCGAAGAGCATTATGTGGAGCTGAAGGAAGGGCTCGGTGAAAGCATTTTTGCGAAGTACGTCCTCCCCTATTTTATCTCGGAGAACCCACAATTGACTCTGCGTCTATTCAGCTATCTGGGTCCATTCATATACACCAACGCCCTCCTTCCTCTCCTCAAAACGACAGCAACGGAGCCCGGTTCAGACGTTCGGATAGTCAATGTTTGTCGCTCTTTAGATCTCTCACTTCTCATCCTTACCATGATTTATTCCGATCAGGTATCGTCTAGTGCCCACACGTTCCCAGCTTCCAAAGACACGATCTACACCTCCAAAGGAGCTCTCAACAACAGGTTCACAGATTCCCGTCTCGGAAGAATGAAACGTTACGGCACGTGCGCAACTTCCCTGCCAAATCTATCGACACTGACTCATTGGCGAATTAGGATACGCAAAGCTTGCTAGCATCCTCCACATCAACGAACTCCAACGCCGTCTCAACGAAGAGAACGTCCCCATCATCTGTATCTCCCTCAATCCAGGCGGCGTAGCAACTCCAAGTGCTCAACGGGTGTTCAACAACATGGTGCCTTTCGGCTCGTCCCTCATGAAACTGTTCGCGACGTCTCCAGAAGATGGTGCAATTACATCTGCTTTCGCTGCCGGTGCAACGGAAGTGAGGGAGCGTAGGGATCAGTATAAAGCGGTGTATCTTGAGCCTTTTGGGAAATTTGGTACGAAGAGCAAACCTGCTCAGGATTCGCAGAAAGCTTTGGATCTTTGGAATACGTCTGAGCAGATTGTGAAAGAGTTGAACCTGTAGTCTCAGTCGGGTCGCTCTGCCCGTCGTTAGCTGCCTGCTTTATTTATTCGGTCTTCGATTTTTTTCTGATATATCACTTTTGTAATTACCTGATTCCTTCGCTTGATCATTTTCATCAAATTGATTCCACTGATACACGCCTCAAGCGCTGGCTCTCGGACACTATACATCTATCGATGCTGTCTATATATTTGAAGAGAGGCTATCATTCATCCGAGACAATCGACTTCCACTCGTCTTTCCAATCACTCGGTTCCAGAATCTTGATCACTTTCCACCCAGCACCTCCGTCTCGGCGAAGCTCGATCACTTCATCTTGATCTGTCAAGCTCATACTTTGTATAGACAAGACAGCACTTTTGAGCCGGGGAGCTCTGCAGCTTTCCTTGAACATCAAGGCGAGAGGACCCGATCGGGAGTACGTAGAAAATTCCAAAAATAATGCCTCCAGCTTTGACCAAGACTCAAGTACCTTGATAAGTGGTGAGAACCACTCGATGTTCTCGTCGTCATCCTCGTCATCATCAGGATCATCACTCTAGATTCAGTTCAGTGATTGAGACTCGGAATAGGTAATAGAATCGGGTGACGCACGAGGAAAATGCTAGACTCTTTCGACGCTAGAAAGAGCGACAAGTAGCGGAGGTTCGGGCAGTCTTCCGTTCTCAGAATCAGGAACGAAAGCCTGTCCGCGTGCGAGGTAAAATTGAGATTCAATTCGAGGGATCGTAAGAGGCTGCCTCGTAAAGGTGATTTTATACGAGAGCTGTGAAGACTGAGATACAACCCTCGAAGAGGTCGTGTCTCAAGAAATTTGATTGCCTGCTCTGGTCCCTTAGGAAGCTCCAGATTATCGAGGCGAGGTAGGAATGAAGGGTCATTCACGAGCTCATCTGGGAGCCTCGCGGCATACAAGTGCCGGAGCAGGGATTGTCGACGAAGAAATTGTAGGTCTCTGGGGGGAGAGGATGTGAATGTCCTGAATTCATCGAGAGTATCAACAGGGAGGTCTGTGTTGAGCTTCTTAAAAATCCGAGAAGTTTCCCTTTCGTGCCCTGGAATATCGTCGATAAAGAAGATATCCAGAGTGCGGATCCTTGTCATTCGAGCGAAGGGAAGTTTATAAGCAAAGAACGGGGAGAATGCATTGGCAGCATTGCTTCCTCGGGCATTCACTCCCGGTCCGCTGTCCACGATGGACAGACATTCGACGTACTTCGCAGCTCGCTTCTGCAGTACGTCATTGATGTTGGCTGCTTTAGAGGTCCTTGTCTGTATCGTAACTTTACGATAGATGATACGCTCTGCTTCGGATTGTAATACACGACAAGTTTGTGCGAAAACGAGGAGTGCAGGGTCCAGGTGTTGTGTGCCACCCACGGGTGTGGCAAATCTCTCCAAAAGATCGGTGAACAGTTCCCAAGGTAGTCGTATATTCTTGGAGCTGCCGGTGATGTTTAGACTGAGAGGGCCGTGAGACGGAAGCTAGAGCTCACTGGAGACGGACTGACTGATCAACTGGAAGCAAATCAGGTTTCGCATCAACCGTCACCGGAAGCTCGACATGTACAGAGGTACTATTGTCAGATAAGCGTCTTCCAGGATGATGATGAACTGGTATGTGCACTTCGAGTCCATATCTTCAACAATCGCCAGAGATCGCGCCCTTGATAAAACCTGCCAGCTAGTGCGTGATGAGCGAGCGGAAGAACCTGCTGTGATCGGAGTTCCAACATATGCGTGGAATGTTGGATGCCCTAGTCCACCGCCCTACACAATCTACAAGAATATCCGACAGCACCCTTTGTAATAGCTTCGATCTATCCTACTGGATGCGATAGTGCCATTGACTTAAAGGTCTGGCAAATCAAGGCGATTACACTAATAATCTATAGGGAGTGAACATGCATCCGGAGCTCGATGGATCAACTATCTAGGGCGCTTTGAAATATTGATCGAGCGTCAAGTCCACGTGAACATCAATTCGGAAGAGTCAACGGTGCTTCCATAGAAATTGCTTTCCAATGGTCTCTCCAATCGTGTACATGATCGGATTTGGGTTGGGACACACACCAAGCCTGACAGTCATCTCGCCACAGTTTGAAGGTTGCATCGTGATCTGGTCTACGGGCATGAAGCCAGACACTGCAAAGACCAGGGGTTTTACAAGCATCCTTGATTCTCGAGATAAGGGTGTCAGGAGGTGTTGAGGTCCAAGCCCTTAGCTCCAGAGCTTGCATGCGTCGCCAGCGTCCCAATACTTCCATTATTGGGGAAAGCCAATCCGCGTTTTCGTCCTCATCCTGTAGTGACGTTCAGAAGGAAAGGAACACGTCAAAAGAGTAGTACGCACCCACGGCAAGAACATAGGCTCGATGCCTATCAAGGACAGCCACAGAGACAAGAACACGATATTCGGGCAATCAACCACCCGTAGATTTAGTAACAGAACCCAATCCGACGGAGAGACGAAGTCAAACTCGATGTCCAGGACCGTCAAAGAAACTCCACAGAATGGTCGATTGAGATGAGCATCGTGGAAACTAACCCACAAGGCTCGTAGCGCTTGTGTATCCAGGATTTGGAGTGATTGGTTTATTTCCGACCGTTCAAGCTTTAGATCTAGGAGGTTGGGAAAGGTTGAAGGAGCTAAGAGTTCATCGGGTAACTTAGACGCAACCAGGCGTCGAAGCTGGTTTTGTTGACCCAGAAATCTGAGGTCTTCCAAGTTTCCTTGATCTGTTGAGATAAAATCGTGGAGGGTGTCAGGAGGGAGCTTCTGACTGATGACCTTGAAGAATTCGATTTCTTCCACTTCTTCTTCAATTGTCTCACGAAATGGCGGAAAGGAGATGTTGAGTGATCGGAGCCGTTTCATGCGACCAAAGGGAAGAGAATGAGCGAGAGATGTGGCTGGACGATCATCTTCGGGGAAGGGTTCATGCATTGGATAGCTAACGTGAGTGACACAAAGTGTCTCCACGTATTCTGCAGCTCTGTTGGAGAGCATGGAGCCGATATGAAGTGCTTCCGCGGTTCCATTCCGAAAGACTATCCTACGATAGATGACACGTTCGGCCTCAACCTGCAGCGCACGACAAGTGCGAGCTAAAACGAAGAGAGCAGGATCCAAGTGCTGTCTGTCGAAGAGTTTGAAGGAAGGCTCGAACTCCAGTCCACGGATGATATTCCTGAGAAGCTCCCAAGGGAGGCGTGCATGACTGTAGACGTTACGTTTGGAGTCTCTTCGAGAGCTCTTAAATGGGAGATTGAGAGTACCTCCGTTGCTATGAGTGACGGTAGGCGGCCTTGACGTTCCTAGCAAGGAGGGGTGAGAAGTCGAATCCAAATTCTGCCTGCGGGTGGTCCAGGATGAGTGATCTTCATGAAAGAGAAAAAGACTGATGCACACTTTGAAATCATATCTAAGAACGATTCAGTAACACCTAGCGCGAGCTAGTTGGCGGGGACTCCGGGGAGGGCGGGAGCAAAGTTTTAAAACTCCGGATCCGAGTTACTAGATCATCCTTGCCATCTCTCGACTAAGATGCTTCTACCCGTACCAGTATATATACTTGGGATAAACGTGCTGCATTCTTATCTCACAAATCCAAATAGTCCGGGTGAATTCTAGACGACTAGCGGTACTTTCGTGACAGCGGATCTCCAACTGTTCTTCCAATCAAGTACTTTGGAGTGTAAGATTTCGGCTACGTCCCAACCCTGACCATCCCCTCGACATAGCTCCAAATTATTCGAGAAATTTCGATTATCCGTAACCTGCAACACGACATTTTGGAGACAAGAGAGTCTGCAGAGCGTCTTGAATTTCGAAACGAGGAAACCCGAAGGGGTTGTTGTAATGGCTTTCAACTGCAGAACCCGCAATTGTCGCCACGGTTCCAATACTCTGATAACAGGAGAAAACCAATCATCCTCTTCAGAGTTATCCTGCAATGAAATTAGAGGTCGGAAGAATTGATTTCACGTGCCACACGTACGAGAGGCGGCTCACTCTCGCCGGCAAGTTGGAGGAATAGGCATACAAGGTTTGGACAATCAACGGCCCTGCGGTCGAGAAATAAAATCCAATCTGATGGTGAGACGGATTGAAATTTCATTTCCAGCAATACTAAGAAATTTCCACGGAAAGGTAAATCGAGGTGGGCATGCCGGAAGGTTATCGTCAATGCTCGAAGGGTTCGCGTCTGTAGGAGATGGAGCGACTGGTCGGTTTGACTCCCATTCAAGTCCAGATCTTCAAGATTAGGCAAGAAGGTATTATCTTTCAGGAAGTCATCTGGTATCCTGTATGTAGTTAAACGTCGTAGCTGGGTTTGTCGGCAGAGGAACTGAAGCTGTTGAAAGGGTATCTCCGTGAATGTCCAGAAATGGCGGAGGATGTTAGGGAGGAGAGATTCATTGAGTTGTTTAAAGAGTTTGATTTCTTCCGGCTTATGATATCGAAGAAACCACATGGTTAAAGTTCGAAGTCGTGTCATCCGACCAAAAGGAAGAGTATAGCTGAAAGATTCAGGTAAGCGATCATCGTTTTCGGAGAGTTCTTCAAGTTCGATGGCAAAGTTCGCGATTGTCACTGTGAGCGTCTCCACATACTCCGCAGCTCGGGTATGGAGGATGTTATTGATGTGCCATGCCTGCAGAGTCATACTCTGAAAGGTAATGTCGCGATATATAACACGTTCGGCCTCGACTTGCATGGCACGACATGTGTGAGCCAAAACAACGAGCGCGGGATCTCGGTGCTGTCTCGCACCAAGAGGCATCGACAGTCCATCCACAATATTCCTGAATAGCTCCCGAGGTAAACGTGGACGATCGTAGCCAGCGCTTTTCGAGTCTTTGAGAAATCTGTCCGACTCGAGATCACTGGAGGTACCGGGAATTACGATTGTGGGTCCCGAGAGTTCATCGTCGGCAGGCTCAGGAGTCGTCGCCGGGTCAAAGGGGCTGGCATGACTCAGAGCGGCTTTCGCAGTTGGTCAAGGGAGTATACGCACTCTGAAGGCATATCTCGGAAAGATCGGCGAGATTGCAGGCCCTATGCACCTGTCTGAGGCTACTCTGCTCAATTCTTGAGAATATGGCAGAATGGGCTTGAGAACGGGAAGGCGATCGGAGTTTCAACGCGGACGTTGGCTAAATTTTGGCCAGAACCATTAGCCAATATTGACGATGGAGTACTAGGGTACTCTTACTTGTCGAACACTCGTGATTGAATGCGTTTGACTATGGAGAAATTTTCGTATGAAATAATATTTATCAGACATCAACCAAGTGCCTATGTTACACTACTAGTAATAAATAACACATGTACTGTACTCAATCAAACTTAGGTCCCAGCATTTGTGACCGTGACAATTAGGAATACTAAGTCCCGAGGTCCCAAAGCCCAGGTGCTACTGTGACATGACCAAAAATTAAGTCCCAAATGACCACCTAAGTCCCAGGGCCGGCAGGCCCGGAATTTTTTTCAAATAAATCAAGTCCCAGTGGCCTGTTGTGACGCGTTACGGGACCTAAATTATGTAATTTTTTGAGGGGCTGTGACACGTGACTGGGACTTAAGATTGATTGAGTACAGTATGATGGAGAATTGGAGATTCGAGTCGTTGAACAAAATTTGTGCCGTCGACGTGCAATAATATAGCGGCACGGATACACGAACTATCTCGGATACAACGTACTTCATAGTCTGTGGAGTATCAAGCGCTGGAAATGATGCTGTTCAAGCCGCAAATATCATGAATCGTAATAATATTTGGAAAACATACCGATCGACATGACTTCAAGACACTTGAGTGATTTCTCCTGCCGTTCCAAACTTTTGAAGGTCCGACGGTGATGACGAACTGGAATCCAAGGCCTTGGATTGCCAGATCTTTCGCCACTCAGAAAGCGTGACATTCTCATAGGAGCTCCATCTTCCACCGTTGTCTCGGCGCAGCTCGTATCCGCGTTCAAGGACCTTGCGGCCGCCCCACAGGATTATACTGTGAACATGAGGCAGGAGTGACGGCTGTGACAATAAAATGAGCCATCGATTTAGCCATGAGGCCCTCGGGATCGCAATCGAGCATGCTTCAAGGTATCTCCAGCCGTTCAATACGTTCAACAGGCTATGGACGGATTCAATCTCTCCTTCCTGAAGGAGTCGTTATATTGAATAATCGAAGACGAGCAAGATTTTTTCTGCTTACCGCCGGTATGGATGACACAGAACCCTCTATACAAAGGAGGCGAAGGCCCGGACAATCCTTCTTCCTCAACTGGAGGAACCCCAGCCAAAGCCCATGAGAAAGTTGGGATGCGAAGGTCACATCCAAAACTCTTAGGCAGGCTCCATGAAATGCTATATTTGAGAAATTTGGACGAGAGATTTTGAAGGATAGGGATCGGATTGGCCGCGAAGAAAGGAAGCGACAGACTTCCGTGGGTGAAGCCAATCCCAGAACGGCTATATCAACATTTGGGAGGAAGGAGGTGACTAGTGGTAGTTCGGGTGGAAGACTCATAATACAAATTTCGCGAAGACCAGACTGTCCCTCGAGGAATGCAAGGTGGTGTACATTGAGTGCTGCGGAATACGCGCCGGGTGTGACTGTGAACTTTTGGAGAACATCCACAGGAAGGTTCTCGTGGAGCGAGTTGAATAAATTGACGCTGGGACGATATTTCAGGGGCAAGATTGTCAAGGATCGCAAGTGTTCCATCCGTTCGAAGGGCAGGTTGATGAATATATCTCCGTATATGGTTAGATTCACCACATATCTTGAGGCTCTGGCGTGCAGAACGTGGTTGATATCAGGAGCATTCACTGTCCTGTTATCAAAGCTTAAGTCCGAGTAGATGATACGTTCAGCTTCTGCCTGGAATACACGAGATGTGCATGCCAGGGTGAGCAATGAACTGTCGATCCGTCTTTCTGCAGTCGAATCTACACCATGCACGCATGCGAATGCTTCGGCAACATTTCTGTAGAGCTCATGTGGAAGACGACAACTCTCGGTTGCCATGAGCCAGTCTGAGTAAGATCTCCGATCGCGACGAACTTGTACTTGAACTTTTAGGATCGATCTGAATGACGAAAGTATTCAAAATTCAGATGCCGCGGTAAAGCTGATTGATTCACCGAAGCGAAGCGAAGGTGAATTTAAGTGTCCGGTTCTTCTCTTACATCATCACGGGGTTAGCGGCGGAAAGGGAGTGTGTGGGGGGTGCTCGAGCCGAAATCTGTGTAACTCGACCATATCGCCAGCTGCTCTTCTGATTCAGCCTCATCTGCCACAGAAGTTGGATATTCATGCTCTACACCTGAGAACCTACCCACATGCCGCTTTTCAGCGGCCAATCCGCGCAATTGAGCGAGCTGAATGAGCGATGTACCAGCCCTGCCGGGGACGCGTTGTCGGTGATATCGGAGATTACGCCGAATATAAGTCGAAATATTCTTGATGCTGTATATTGTACTATATATATTTGATTGCTACTCAAGAAGAATTCCAGCACGGAGAAGACACTTAAGTTCACCTCTCTGTCGCGAGGTGGGCTAAAGCACCGCGTGCTACGATGTTAGCAGGTAGCGGTGGGAGCAAATCGGCGGAGTTTCAAAATTTGCTACTGCCAGGGCGCCAACCGTTCGCGTTCACCGGAACCGAAACCTTGACCGAAACCGAAACCATTTCCTTCCGACAAACACAAAGGTCGCAGCTCATCCTCGCAAGCAACCAAAGACAGAAGCAATGACACCAACGCTCGATTTCTAGGGAGAGCCCAGATCATTAGTATCTAAGCTCATCATTATTGTTTCCCGTCATCCTCAACCTCGGGGACGGCGATGACGTGCCCGAGCGACTCGCTCGATCCTCTCCTCGTCAGCTAGGCCGACGATCAGTGAGTAGGCCTCGCCGAGAGCATTGCGTGTCCTCTAGCTAACCTGAGCTGAACGTTCAGGGGCGTGTCGCGTCTAGGACGGCTCGGCCACACGCAAAAGGTTAAAAGGACGACCGGATGGCACGCACGGTCCTTATCTTTTCACACCCCCTCCCTCCTCCCTAATCACCTCTCAAGTCGTTGACTTCAAATGGGTGCTATATTCTCGAACTCATTCAACCCCCAGAAGGACATCCCTTCGCTCGAGGGCAAGGTGTATCTTGTAACTGGTGGCAAGTAAGTCCTGGACGACCAAAGAAGGCCGAGCAGAATCTAATCCAACACTTCTCAGCTCTGGAATTGGCATGTACACCATCCTTCATCTAGCTCGAAGAGGAGCTACTGTATGTCGCGTCATTCTCGCCAGTTCGAATTTTCTAATAGATTGCTTTTCTAGGTCTACATGGGAGCCCGAAACGAGACAAAAGCCAAGGCGTCGATATCTCAGTTGGAGTCCGAAGGGCTGGCTCCTGGAAATGGACGCGTCATCTACCACTACCTTGATTTATCGGACCCGCGTCTCGCAAAGAAATCGGCGCAAGAGTTCCTGTCTCGAGAGCAGAGATTAGACGGGCTAGGTGAGTCTTATACCATATGATGTTATTGGAGTGCTCATATGATCCACAGTGAATAATGCCGCAGAGTATGTTTCCCTTTTATTGCGGTCCCAGCCTCTCTGACGGTCGTCTCTCAGTATGTCAGGCCCTCTATCAATCACGAAAGACGGTGTCATTCAAGGAGTTGTAACCAAGTGAGTACCTCCGTCGTCTTTCATCCAATAGACTCTGAGAAATCTTGAAGCCATATTAGCCCTTTCGTATTCACAAACGAGCTCCTTCCCTTACTGAAGAAGACCGCTCAGGAACCGGGTTCTGACGTTCGAATCGTCAACGTGCGTAAGCTTCTTGCCTCTGATGGAACCACGACTCACGTCCATTTCTAGGTTTCTTCATACGCCCATACACTCCCTGCGTCCCAATATACCAAGTTCGATTCGAAAGAATCGCTAAACGTGACTTTCGGATCAGGGACGCTAGACCAAATGAGACGATACGGTACGCACTTGCAATACATCCACCTCTCACAGCATCTTAACCTCCTCGGCTAGGTATCACCAAGCTCATGAACGTCCTCCACATCAACGAACTCCAACGCCGCCTCGACTCCGAATCCGTCCCCATCATCTGTATATCCCTCCACCCCGGCGGCGTTCAAACTCCCGGCTTACTCGAAGGTGTCAGTAAATGGCGCTTCGGGTCCTTCCTCAAAACTATTGCAGGGACTTTCCTCAAGAGTTCCTCAGATGGCGCTTTGACGTCGACTTTTGCGGCTGCTGCGCCTGTTGTTCGACAGTGGTCTGATAGGTATAGGGGGGCGTATTTGGAGCCTTATACGAAGATTGCGTCGAAGAGGAAGGAAGCTCAGTCGAAGGATTCGGGGAAGGAGCTTTGGAATACCACAGAGAAGATCGTTGATGAGATGGGTCTTTGAGTGAACCCATCCTTCAATTGTTGTAATCTTTTATATCGTCTTTCATTCCAGCCCCTCTGTGTCAATTCACTATAGTAGACCCGTAATTATCTCCGTATCTCGCTGTCCACCCGTTGCACTTTGAGAGCGACTAGTACTTGTATATACCTTGTTTTATATGATCGTCCCGATACTGGTCCCGCTGCCAAGTCTCAATTAGCGCCCATGACACCGCTGCGAAGTCGAGTCAAGGACTTCAGCCACGGCCACGATCATCATCCAGACGCTTTCTGAATAGCTGAAGGGCGTGCACTTCCTCTGCGTTTGTCAATTGATGCTCTGAACTGCCACGATACTCGTTCAATCAGTCGATCAATGGCATCCATGTTTTCTCGCGTTCCTATCGAAATCGTGCAGCACATCCTCAGCGGTGCATGCCTTGATCAGTTAACTGCCATCGCCCAGGTATAAAAAGGCCCTCAGTCTTGAACAATAGGAGATATTGAATGTTATAGACCTCAGCTCGTTTTTACTCCCTGGCTAAGAGCGACCGAATCCTCTGGACAAGCTGTACGGATCATTACAAGCTTCCCCTTCCAACTGGCCACACAGTTCACACCGTACCTGTCGAATCACTATTCCGGTTAGCATTGAGAGCATGCAGTATCGAACGAGCGTTGGAGCAGCCTATGGTGGAGCCCAAACGATGGGCCATCCTCCCACCATCTGAGGACGACAGGTTGCCCGACAATGTCCTCGTCCCTGGCGGTGGATGGACACTTTACTATACCGCAGAGGAGATGCGTTTCCATGACATGCGCAAGGCTCCAATAGATGATGGAGTACTGGTCAAATCCATCGGCGAACCCAAATACTTTCATGTGGTTTCCGACATATTGGGTGAAGGGAACGTTCGCTGCGTTCAAAGGATATCTGCACCCGACAAACAGTAAGAGATACCACACGCTTGCACAATCTAAAATATTGATCATCTTGACTCAGGGCTGGAGAAGACATCGCTCGTATCCTTGACATCCGCTTTCCTGACAGCGCAGACACTTCCAATGATACACCAAGTCCATACCTGCTTTCCGAACCTGTCTCTTTCATCGGCATACATCGACTCGAAGACGTCAGAGGACCTCTGATTCTTGCGGTCCGCAGAGATCCAGATGCAGATACCGTCCTTGTGATCAATTCTCAAACTTTGGCGGGGAGCGCAATCACCATCGAGGGATTCGAGGAAGTACGTACTCCCAACTCCCTACCCTTAATTCCATTGACGCAAGTTCAGGAATGGTTCGATATAGAAAGCGCCCGATTTCATCCGTCGCTTCGAAAGATCGTTCTGGAAATCACGACTGTAAGGGAGTCAGACCACGAACTTATGTCTGCAATATGGCTCCTTGAAATCCCCGATTCCGTCCCGTCACAGCAGCTTGGAGAGCCTATGGGCCTTTACCAGACAATTACGTGGACAGAATCGAGGGCTAAGCCTACGCATCAATTCACTCTTCCTTTCGAGTGGTCCGCCGATATCACCGAACGGAAAGAAGTTCCTCCAAACTTTGTTCCGATACACGAATTCGTGATTCACATGGACAGGGAGATTGGCTATACATACGTTTTTGTGTCTCTATGTCTTTCGACGGAAGGATCACTGGTCCCACTTCCTTTAGGGACCGTCGACGGCCCCTGGCTATTTTCTCGAGACAAAGGGAAAGCAATAGGAATGCAATGGTTCTCGGAGGAGCTTGTAGACATCGTATATTCAGGTCTTTCAGGGAGAAAGATGACGCAGGTGACTTTTAAGCTTCCCGAAGACAAACAATTCCGAGGACCGGGTGCATTCAGGCACTTTAGTCCTTCGTATGGTCAACTCTTTTTGGAGAAGGAACCTGAGGGTCAATATGATGACTGGCCTTGCTTTTTTGTTCAATATTGAGTATCAGAGCGTTACAGACATGGGAATCAATTCATATCTGTAGTAATTAAGTCGCCCGATAACCCTTATCCATATCCATATGAAGCGCGTCACACGGTTAGCGGGGAGGCGAATAACAAAGTAGAACTTGTCTCAAATTGCGGACTCGTCATGGCTATATATTGTTTACATATTGCTAGATCCAGTGACGCAATGTGAGCACTGTGAGTGATCATAGAGGGCCCGTCAGACAATAAACCCACGATTAAGTTCACATAGATGGGCTCACCGTAGCGTTCACCGTAACCCCGAAGCTTTTGCCTTTATTGAACCAAGACAATGGTCGGTTTGTCTGAGTTATACTGGAGCATGTGGCCGCCGTTGCGGAAGGTCGTCACCGTGTATTTATCTCCCGATTCGTCCTTAAAGTTAAAGCCCCAGCCCTTTGTGTTGGTGAAATCCAACCTGTAGGTATAAACAGTGTTGGATTGCTTGATGAGTGCGTATTCTGAGATGCCGATGTCCTTGACTGATTGCGATGTAGCTTTCATTTTGCCATCCCCGACTTCCCACTTAACCGTGACGCCGGTGCTGGCAGCGGCTTTGACATTGGCTTGAATACCAGCGATCTCATGAGGGCTGAGGAGCGCCTCTTGTCCAGTCTTCGCGGACGAGATCTTATCGCTGGTACCGAATTCGAAAGCCGCACCGTTCTGGCTTGTGGTCTTGTTCCAAGTAATATCAGACATTTGAATGAATAATACAAATGGGTGAAAGCTATTAACCAAGAGTTAGATCTTTCAGCGGTTTATAGAATGGGGGGATCATACCGTTTAGGAGATTGATCAATAAGACGTTTTTGATACGATTGTATGGAGAATGAGTCTTCGTCGGGAGACAATGCGCAAGCCTGCAGACGATAGCCGTATATTTATACACCAGCTGGTTTCGCGTGACTGGTTTGGAGCAAACTCCAGGAACCTGTGCGCAGTATTACGGGGAAACTCGGCAATGAGAAAATGTAGCTCTCTCACAGGAATGAATCTAGAGCGGCGAACTCTGTCTTCTGACCCTCGGGGCTCTGGAAAAGCCGGCGGTGATTGGCCCCAAAAAGCAGTGCTGCTAGCACAAAGGAACGGATGCCCTTCAAAGAGATCAAATAGACTGAGATAATATACAATATGAAGCGAGAATTCGCATTGCTTCTCATATTTCCCTGCTCTACTTTATCGGCATTCAGGAATTCACACTCAATCAATAATAATTAAATAAAACACGATAACTTAGTGCTCACCTCTTGTCTCACTGAATATCAGCCCTGACGATGCCGCGATTGTATGTAGCTGGTGGTGTAATTCTGGACGTATTCAATTAACCGATGGGGTGGGTGGGTATATGGAGGTGGATAACTGCCGGCTCCCATGCCTGTTATCGCTCTGCATTCATTGCGGGCATCAATTGCGTAGTGAGGTATCTCGTTCCAAGAGGCCGGCCAATCCATCTCTGGCACCGCATTAGCCCTTAAACAAGGAGCATCAGGTGTTCCGCAAGAAGCGGTCTGAGATTCAAATTAATTGTTTAGTGGCCGGACTCCGCGTCGGAGGTCGGAGGTGCCCAAATTTCGAACGTGAGCAATTGAATCTCATCATTGCTGACGGAGTTCAATCACGGCATATTGAGTTCTATTCCATGGAGAGACCAAATTCCGATGACACAAAAAATGGCGACAGTACTCACTGTTCTTCCTGCCCGAGCTGATGTTAAAGTTGTGAATGGTTGCGATCGTTTCTCTTAAGGAAACGGTGGAGTGCATGTCTATATGCTAGTATGGCAGTGTTCTTCTGAGACCGTGGACTCGTAATCCTAGTAGACACGTAGCCCGCCGGTCCTGCGAGGCCAGATTCCAACCGAATATGGCAGCTCGGCACATGTTGCAACACTATTCCCTTGATATGGCACTCTTGCATGCACGAACTTTGTAACAGATCCTTCAGGGAGATATGCTGAGCATCAAAACAATAATAACATACATATGAAATTACTAAGATATCCCGTCTTCAAGCATGGGTATCAGTGAAGCTTCAATATCCTGTCGTGTATGATAACGTGATTTATCATTTGAAATTTGAAATCGGAAACCAGTGCCACGACTGCGGGATAAAAACGCTGCACATTTGACACTGGAACTGAATCCAATAGACGAGCGAGATACTCACACTCCCTGCTCACTAATGTTCTGGCTAATTTTCTATCACATGCGGCTCCAAGAATGAAGCGGCCGGCATTGAAGGAATCAAGTGACCAGAACCGTTGTCAAATCTCCAAATTACTTTCAGGACCTTTGGCCTGCTCGTTTGTGAGCCCCATGAAAATTAGTCGAAGGAGTCCTGAGAGTCCGAGTCCTGATCTTGTTGAAAGGAGCGTTGAGAGTGGCAGTCAATTACTGATCTGAACGAAAATGTGCCCAGTGCCCACCCAGCCTAAGCCAGGTTAGTTTGGTATTTTGTGATGGGAATAAGCAGATTGCCTGTCGGAAGAGAATATTTAGCTTGGCGATCGCCATGCCGATTTGCCGAGAAGGCATCAGGCACTTGGACGGCTTGGAGGCGTCGACGTGGTCCGATGGGTAAAGTATTTGCCGGGCCATTTCCACTCCTATCAGGAACCGGATTACAGCTCATGCCGAAACCCCGATCAGCAGATATATAAAACAAGTACTTCCAGTCGAACATCGGCCCATACAACTCCTTCGGTATCTCTTTCTGTTGAAGCGTAAGAGGGATCCCCGTTAGCTTTTTCTTTGATCCTGGCCTCACGCTCATTCAGGAACGCAATGGCTGACTCGGAAATTGTTACACCTCCAGCTGGCGATGGGATCACCTGGGTCCAGGGGATCAGCGCAAATGGAAATATTTTCTTCTATGGAACGAAGAACGGACCAAAGCAAACCAACGTCGATGCAACCGATGCGATGTCACTTTCCTCGGCAAAGAAATATCAAGTCTACTGGCGTGTAGGAGATAATCAGACTTGGCACTCCACGAGCGGTGCCGTCCGTGACACCGTGGGCATTTCGCGCTGGAAACTCTTCAAGGGATTCAATGGCTCTCAAGTTGGAGACTATTGTTTAGAGTTCACGAATACGAAAGGATGGGGCTTTACTTTCGAGGATGAGACTGGGGATAAATACGAGATCAGCACTGTCGTTAATCGAACACACATCTTGAGGTATAACTCAAGCAGGCCGAACATCGTTTATGTCTGGTAAACGCAGAAGCAATGAGAAGTAGGCTTTGTTTCTCTTCGAATGATCGATCCTGATTATCAATCAAGAGAAAATAGGAAATTCGGATCTTCGAGATCTGATCCCATCTCCTATGTAAAGGCGAAGAAAAAGATGGTGGCGCAACAGGGATCAGGTATCGCCATTTATCGGCGAAGGACGAGAGCCTCATCGCTGAAATGAGACTGAGGCCTGCGCTTGACATTGATATCGAGAATCGCAGCTCGTAGCTAGGTTCACCCAGGTCGCGAGAACAGGGACGGGTGACCGATTCATAGCCTTGAATACAAAATGATACACATTGTGACTGGGTCAGATAAGTAATACATGAAGAGCTTCGACCGAAGATACTTCCACAATCAGAATGACCCGGAAGGAAGGCCCGAGTTAATAAATTATACATAGGTGCGCACAGCAGCGAAATCCCAGTAAGCCTGCTGGAAAGAAGTGGGGTTATTGTTAACATAAGCTAAGACGAACAAGTCAGTTCAGAGATGAGATCAAGAAGAAGAAAGAACTTACAGACACAGTCTCCTGGACATCCGTCCTGACCGAATACGGCACCAGCCCAGTCGCCGCATAGCGTAAGATTGATGACAATGTTCTGAGGACCCATGTGGGAGGCGAGGTTGCAGCTGGAACTGGTAGGGAAGTAGGCCCAAGGTGTTCCCCAGTTGTCGGTATCGACGCTGCTCGCAGAATCGTTCGACAAGTCGCTTGGGATGCCTCCTTCGTTACGAGCCCAGAACCAGAGCTTGATGAACTGTGAAGTCCTTTCCATAGCATAGAAACCTCCGCCATTATTGTTGAAAGCAGCGCCATAGTTGTTGGCTTTGTTGACTGTTACTCCGCATCCTTCATTACCATTGTCGGCCGTGTTGCAGTCGTTTGAGCCAATTGATCTGCATCGGCGTTAACGGATAACGAAGCCGAGGCCGAATATCAAGACTCACCCCGTCTGCGTACGAGAAGAGGGCATGGTACATCCTGGAAGCATTCGTGAGAGGAATATGGATACGGATTGACGAAGACGTACCTGGGCTAGTGTGCAATGTGCCAGCATTGGGCGAGATGCCGTTGACACCTTCAATGATGTCGATTTCACCATTCGTTGGCCAATTGGCACCGACTTCCCAGGCCGCAGGCCATGTTGCGCATCCCTGAGGCATGTGGCGTACATCGAACCTATCCTACATCAGCTTCTTCTTTCGTTGTCGAATGAAGAGAGAAACCTACACCACGACATGAGTGGTATACGTCTTGACGCTTTGGATTCGGACGGAGTTACGGCCGGGACCAGAGGCGGTGAGGGTAGTAGTATCATCAGCCCGCATGACGAAGTGGTTTCCGTTGGCGTAGGTCAAGTTCTTGGCGAGTGCTGTTTGTTGGTTGACATATGTGCTGCAAGGAATATATTGAGACTGATACGTATAATGAGAATTAGAAAGAGATGACATACACTCTGCCATGGGTCGGGTCCGCGATAGCCTGATGCGTGAATCCCGTGAGGAAATTGGATCCCACATAATTATCCTGAAGTTTGTAGGTGGCAGCTCGGACCGAGCCGAGGAGGGCGAAGAGAGGAACGAAAAGCATGATCGACAAAATTAAAAGACGAAGAGAGCAGAACCGGGGAGAGAGTGCGGGGAGGACAAGAAATGGTTCCTGGGGATCATCGATGCCTGATTCGCTGGCCTCTTATACGACTGGTCCTGGCTAGAAATGTCTCGAATGACAAGATGGCCTTGTCCGTCAAAATTACGGAAGCCGCGAAGGTTTGTAAAATAGTTAATCCGATTGAAATAGGAGCTGCCATAATCGTGTCGATCCAGGTGGAGTCCTACAGACACAATGTTTCACGACATTCAGAAAGAGCGACATGTGAACATACCTCATGTACACGTATCTGACGAATCTGACCGTTTCCCCGGCCAGATGAATGACGAAGGTAATCCTGAAATTTGAAGCATTCATACGGTCTTCCAACGTGACAATACTTCTCAAGATCTTCGAACGTTTGAAAACATTTCTTATCGATGCCAGGCCTTCCTCCAATTCATAGACCTGCCAAGAGCCTGACTTTCATTATGAGAGAAGACAAGGAAAGCTGCGGCCATACTGACTATCGATCGCAATGTTCGCGATCTGCAACGATTTTAGGGGATAAAGCTTGGAAAAGGCAGTCTAGATTGCCCGACGTCGTCCCGTTAAGGTGTGGTCCGCCCCAGCGTGACTCCCTTGTTCAGCGTGCACATGACTAAATAGGAGTTAGCATCCAGAGACAAGACAAGTCGATTAGATTAGGAGCGAGTTCAAAGCTTCTGACAAGGCAATGCTAAAGGTGGATTAAGACAGGAGAAGCTTCAAGTTCCCGGTGCCTGATCGGCCGACGTGTTTCATTCGCCCGGCTTCTTCCGGTCCGACTCTTCTTCCTCGTTCGAGCGAGGCCCCAGCGTCGATTTTGCTGAACAGGCATGACACAAAACATAAGGCATCATAATTATCGCCAATAGATGGCATACAAACACTAAGACATCAGGGCTGCACCGGGGCTCCAACAGCCACAATATCAACATAACCACATAAGAGACCCACAAAATGAGGACCGAGAAGAGGGTCTTTAGCATTCCGAAAGACGTTCCACCCAGGAAGACGAAGTGTCGTCAACCTTACCCCTCCCTTTTTCCTAATGATCGCCTTCTCAATAATTTCGGCTAGCTCAACCTTATTAGGATTTTGAAGATATTTGTCTTTAGCGACCTTTAATGTCCTCAGAGCGGACAGGTTTTGAGGATCCTCGCGTAAGCATCTGACAAGATTCCTGAAACCGTTCCCGATAACTATAGTCTCGAGAGACGTCCAATGTTCAGATGCCCTTCTCCAGTCGTGGGATGTCATCGTCAGCGCGTCTGAACTTGTGAACTCGAGATGAGTTACCCTTTCAAAATTACAGCATGTGAGTCCGATATAGGGTATCGGAAAAGCATTATCTGAATTGACGGCGTCAGAAGCCAAGGTGAACTCGGTCGATGTGGCGTGCTCCGATCCCGCAAGCCCGTAAACGAAGTTGAATGCAGTAGATGAGGTGACTGTTAGATGGTTTGCATGTCGGGCGGTTCGTCGAAGAAGCGAACAGAAGTCAACTTGACTGCCGTGCTGTGAAGGAATGATACTGCTCCGAACAATTGCGTAGCATCCTCGTAGGTCCAGCCGACAACGGTGAATCGTTGAAGCTGTCGCGGACAGATATGTCCCTTAGGCAAGGGTCTGTTGTCTGGGAATGGACGCTTCATTCCCTGGGAGGAAATCTCTAGGACCTCGAGACGTTGATTGAGTGAAAGAGCGTCATAGGCATCTCAAGCACTCATCGAAAAGCGGAAGTCCGTGAGTATTAGTTCGCGGAGGTTGCTGTAGTCGTACGCCTCCGGATATTGCATGTATTGGAATCCCTGTAGTCGTAAGGTCTCCATGCGAGGGAGAAGAGGTGGAGAAAGGAAGTTGAGTAGAAGAAAGTGTTCCGCTCGGTCCTCGAAATCTCCTTCATATAGCAACTCGACGTATTCCAAAGTGGATGCATGAGGGAAGATTTGGTCGCGAGTCACTCGATAAAATGGTTCCACTGAAGCCATCGTGACTTTCACTGAGGGGTTTCCTGGTTGAAACTCAACCTGCACTTCATCGGCTGCGGGTTCGCTTGGGGTGTCCTGATCGACTAACGTATTTGATCAGTTACTAGTACGAGCGAATAAGTTCAAGAATTCACACAAAACGCACCAGAGGAATTAGAACGCGTCCGGACGTCCTCTGAGCTGCTCCTCGCGTTGCTTGGGCCATTGGGATATTGATTTCTGCCGTCTGTGCCAAGTGTCTGCAACAACGTTCTTTCGTATCTCTTCTCTATGCCTCAGTCTCAGAATCTCAGTGTCTAGTCACATTCTCTTACCGCCGCAATCGGGAACCAGAAGTGACAGATAAAGGATCCAACTAGAGAAGTGGAAGGATGATCACTGCCAACACAGCCGCACCCAAAGAAATTTTCTATGGCAGCAGTCATTTACCTCATAAACGTTATCTGTACGTCAATTCGGCTATCGCTAGGAGACCGGTGTTTTCCGCGTTCTGAATGTAATGTCATGAAAGGGCTCTCATTCGTGGTACAGTAAAATCACAAAGTTTCTAACACAGAGACTAGCTACATAAGACGAGCGGCAAAAACGGTATGCATTCTTCTAGATCCGTCCCCAGAAAGCTCTCCCAACTTCGTTTACGGCGGGTCTTTGACTGATACCTATTTACTCAGTCAGGAAAATTAGATCACAATCTGGACTCTTATCCATGACTTACCTATAAACTAGAAGAAAGTAGGCTGTTACCATCGTGAAGCACCGGTTGGATGAAAAACATACCTCAACACGTCCCGGACCTCTCATCTGCGTACCAACTATCCGAATGATATTGTGCTCTCGTTCACTCGTCACCGTGAACGTATGTTCGCCCATACCGTCGCGTCCGGTGATATAAGCTCTACCGCCAATAGCCCATCGAGCTACATCAAACATCGAATCAATGTCGCATCAATAACCATTGAATTGAAAGTAGAGGAGGACGTACTGCCTTGGGTAGTGGTACTAGTAAAAGTAGTCCTATTGATCAGGATTCGGTCAAAGACACCTTGAGGCTGGCCAAACCCAGCACTGGCGTGCCATTCGTTAGGACGGCCGGTGTTACCGAAGTTGGTCCTGGGCATGAAAGCTTTGATCTCGGAGAAATACAGGTCGATGAAACTGTCGTCGAATTCCTTGTTGGAGGCAGCCCAGGATGTACAGAGTTCGGAAAATTTGGCAGTGATCTTCTCGTCAGCGGTAGGATCTCTGTCTTCGGAGGAGGGGTCGAAATATTCGGAGATGTCGTTGATGAGTTCAGAGGACATGGTGGCTGATGGAAGAGCAAGGTGGACCTCCTCGATACACGATCTAAGAGATCAATCAATACTTAGTGCCTGCAACTTCTCGAGAAAGCAAAATTGAAGGGCTTACGGGGAGGCTGCAAGACTAAGCTGGAGAAGAGTACGATACTTTGAGGAAGAATTTATATCTCCCCATCGCGAGCTTGACGACTGGATCTCCCCAAAATTCACATACGAACGCTTGATCAGGAGATGCGTCGAAGACAGTCGGGTCAGTCTTTCATTGTCACCCTATCGGTGAGAGATCCGACACCTTTCTACAAAGCTCTAGAACTTCAACAGGTCGAACGACGATGGATGAGGTATTTCTTCGCAAGTTGCCAGTGTGAAGCTCAGAATTTTGAGTGGTCAAGGTCTGAAATAGGAAACGCCCCATCCAAAACAGATCGTCTCGACCTGCAAGTGATCTAGTCCATGAAGCCAGATGTCATTGATCGTCTGGAGGCTGCCGCTGGTGTTCATTTCCAATTCACAAACAGGGTCATATCAGCAAGGAGTTCTTCCACGTCAAATGTGTATCATCTCGAGCGCCTACGCCCGATATGAATTGAAGCGTGCAGATTTACGCTTCATCGCCGAGATAGCAGTACATCTGGGTAGCACATCACCCTCTAGAAGAGGTGGAGAATAGTCGAAGAGGTATTTTTGCTTGTTCGGGACATGGACTGATGGAAGACAGCGAGAATCGGGGTGTTGGGTGCCAGTCGAGAACATTTGTGGACAGATTGGACAGAGTCGTCGTGTTTCGAGAACCGTTAGCTATAGAAAGGTACATCAGAGGAGTGGAACGGAGAGTTTGAATCCGAGGGTTGAGGGTTCGGCCGTTGCACATGCGTGAGTGAAGCCATTTACGCGTAACGCGTTTAGTGGAGCTACGAGGAAGAGAAGGTGTCAGCAGCGTTGAATTGAGAACTTGTATGACGGATACCATCTGATTATCATGTTACGCGATCAATTTCACCGCACATTTCTTCAACAGCAGCTCAGAATAAGAAAATACGGGGCAACTTGAGAAGCCGGCAGCAGGTTGAGGGTCGGATGCCGACGGCACGGGAACGCCCAAATGGCCGCACTGCCTCGCGCCTCAAGAAGCGCTCAGCTTTTCACTTCTTCGATCCATTCTTTCGTATGACTGATGCTTGTGTTTGGAACTTCCTGATAATCTGTACTTCACACCGATGAGAACCAACACAACCGCACTCCTCATCGCACGTTCAATGTAGGACCACAGGAATCAATCT
Source organism: Sistotremastrum suecicum HHB10207 ss-3 (assembly GCA_001632355.1). Classification (NCBI taxonomy): domain Eukaryota; kingdom Fungi; phylum Basidiomycota; class Agaricomycetes; order Sistotremastrales; family Sistotremastraceae; genus Sistotremastrum; species Sistotremastrum suecicum. The sequence continues at coordinate 39,643 of KV428069.1, read as the reverse complement.
GGGGGTCCTGACCTTTGTTTAGTACTTCTGACGGTGGCTTCTAAGAGCATCGCCTGCGTATTTGTGAGATTATCGACGTTTCTGGATCAATTTCAAGTCACTCCAGGTCATGAGGTCTTTTCATTCCAGTCTTTCCCTTGTCAACAGAACCGCAAAGGTCCGCATGTCGGCTTGCGATCGATTGAGTTGCTCACTGCAGACTAATGCGACCAAGAGGAGGTATAAGTAGTAGTGGCCTTTCACAGGTTTTCTTTAGTTCACCAACGCATCCTCAGTCCCTTCAGAAGGTGAATACTGCTGTCCAGCTTGTCTAGCTCCATTCCATCGCAATTCACACCTACTTTGCAGGGTCATTTCACTGCTTCAACACTTCGGCCTCTAACCCGTTGACTTCATCTTTTCGCATATAGTGAGTATTGATGATTGAATTTCGATATTTACGGTTTTCTCATCGTTATTGAAACCCCTGTTTACTCGTGATAGACTCTTGCTCCCAAACGCTATGGCCACCAAGATTCTTTCTCCCAGCGCCGACGTTCCCACATCTCAGAATGCCTTCATTCCTCTCAGCGATCAGCTCCCTCCGTCCGAGGACCAGTCTCTCGAGGTCGTCACAGAAACCCCAGCTGTCGACGACGAGAGCATCGAATGGATCAAGGCAACAAGCAACAACGGCGTACCCATTGAGTACGGTATCCTCAAAGCACAATACTCCCCTCAAGACATCAGCGCCTTTGCCGCTCGCAATGCCAATGCTAGGCACGGCGGCCGACCCTCGGCGAACGTCTATTGGCCAGTTCTAGACGGAATCTGGAGGAATCCAGGTGGGGCTAGCGCTCTCGGTATTTCGCGATATAGGTTGTTCCGCACCAGTGGAATTTGGAGGTATAGGTTGGAGATAACCAATACTCGAGGGTGGAATTTCCATTTCCATGATCAGAGTGGAGATTATTACAACCTCGACACGTTCTTCAACGGGACTCATTATCTTCGCTACAACTCGAACCAGCCCACCATTCTCGCCGTCACCACCGGAAGCACATAATGAAGCGAATTCCGATTGAATAGGTGAGTGGTATGACTACATGCGATTTACATCGCTAAGGATAGCTTAGTGTCGCAGCGCCCTGTAAGAAATGCAGTACAGTCAGGAAAAGTAGATATATAGAAAATGTGTATGTGAAATTCGATGTCATTTGTCATTCAATTACTGTGGTACTTGGTTCATGTCAATCCGTTGAAAGACTCGTATCAATATAACGAGTTCGAAATTTCAAGAATTTTGGAAGCTACGGTAGCTACATATAGAGAGAGGCGAATTATGAGGAGCTCTAGGTGATAATAATACTTCATCAAGGATCTGCAAGGCGTAGTTTACAGTCCATCGTCCATCGCCCTCCGCTTCCAATTCTCGCTCCATTCCGCTTCATTCGCATTCTGAATGGTGATCCATCCAGGCTGTCCTTCGATTTCCTGACGTAATTCGACAGGTCCTGCGGCGGTCTTGGAAGATTGAAAGACTAGAAGGAGGCTTCGAAGGGTCCGAGACGTGTGATTCTGGAAGAACTGGGTGATAGCTGCTCGAGACATGAAAGGGTGTTCGAAGTGGATCTGGACTGCCTCTAATGCGCGTAATTGGTCGAGTTTATTGACGAGAGGGTCGAGGACCAAGGTCTATATGCACTCGTCAGTATATTGGTTTAAGGAAGTCGATGTTGAACGTACCGTGCTAATCTGGTGACTTTCGCGACCGAGATTCAAATAAAAGGACAGGTATCGGACATGCGGACAATCTTTAATCCTCAAGTCCAAGAAATCGAGGATGCGGGCAGTAGGTGCTGAACACGAGCTGAGCATGAGGACCTTGATACAGTTTTGGGGAAGAACGTCGGTGGCGTCCAATCGATGACAGAACTGCAAATCGAAGCGTAGGGAAAGGATCGGTCGGAAATTGAAGAGTAATATTGAATGTTTCATTTTCTCTCCTTTTATGGTCACAGATTGGAGCAGAGGAGCGAATTTATGCATGAGAGCGAGATCTTGGGGAATGCGAGTGGTGTGCAATTCGAGAAGACGAGTTTGTTTTCGAAGGAAGTGGAGTTCTTTGGAGGTGAGGATGAGAAGAGGGGCCGAAAATTCTCGAAGGATGTCTCGAGGGAGAGTGTCGTTGACTAGCTTAAGGAGTGGCCTCAATGCTGAGACGTGGGTCCTGGTGTCGGGGAGCGTGAGGCTCTTGAGTTTCCGCATTCGATGAAATGGCAGCTGGGTGCTAGACCTCGTAAGGCGTATTCGCTCGATAGAAATATTGAGGCTCTTGATAGAGAGATGCTCAACATACTCCGCCGCTCTATCATTCAGGACGCGGTTGATTCGCGATGCGTATCGTTCGCCGTGCGGAAAAGTGATCGTGCGATAGAGGACGCGCTCAGCTTCGATCTGCCACGTGCGAGATGTTCGAGCGAGAGAGCATAAGGCTTTGTTAATGACTTTAGGATCGTCTTTGGAATCGACCAGGAACTCTACGATCATCCTGTAAAGTTCTGGAAATAACTGGGGCGTGGATGTTGTGAATAGTGATTGGGACGATGAAGCTACAGTGAGCGGCACTTCAGGACTGGCAGCATCTAGTGGCATGTTTTCGAAGGGCGACGCGACTGATCTGTGGTGCTCGACAGGAGAAGACTGGCTGGATGGTCGCAGTGCAAGAGCTCTGACGAAGAATGAACTGATGCCGTAATCAAGTTCGGGCGCTTCAAATGTGGGGATCACGTGCGCCCTCTTTCATTTTAGGGAAGAACGTCTTCGCTTATTTGGGTCGCACCAAGCATTAAAAGTCGTGATTATCAGAAAAGGGGTAAATATCCTACGGTATACGAAGCATAAATTAAATCCATTAGTCAACACCAAGCCCTCATCAACCCTTCTAGGTCAACCTCTTGCCTTCACTCTGTGCATGGCACACTGGACACCCCTTTGTTATCCTCGCTCGAACCGTTGCCGCCCTGCAGCGAATCATGCATCAGTATCTCATTATAGAAAGAAAGAGCGAGGACGTACAAAGCGATCTTGGCACCGACTCTCCGTCCGAGATCCTCAGCGTAGACACCGCCAAAAGCGGCCTCTCCACCGCTCCTCGGCAGATCCTCGAATCCTGTCATCTCCGTACAACTTGCATGTACGACGTGCCGGCATAGGAAGAGCAGTACGAGCGGCTTCGAAGGATGATTATAAGGTAACGAACATATAGGACATGATTCCGTCACTATCGCGCCAATGCCCATTCATCAGTTCATCATCAACAGAGTAGGATGGGAAGGAAAACGTACAATTGAAGAAATATCCCCCCACTTGTCCTTTATACAAAGCCCCTCCAAGCGCATTGCAATCCCCTTCAAGAACAACCGCACACCCCGCCATCAAACTAATCTGCAAATTATAATCCTGCAATATCTTGATGATGGCCCCTTTAAGACCCTCGATCTCTAATCCATTCTTGATACGCCTAATAAGACGGATTGGATCGATGGAGGCGGATACGCCGGAATTTTCGAGGAGGCCTTTGATGAAAGGTGGTCGAGATTCGGAATAGGTGAGCAGATCTTCCCAGAGGTCTGTGTCGTTTTGCTCTTTGGCGAAGTCGATTGCCTGCTTCACGTAAGTAACTCATCTGGAGGATATACCACGAACAGACATACGCGGTTCACGTCACCGAGACGCTCGATGATGAGGGTCAACGCAGCACGATTATTGCCCATCCTGCCGAGAAGGAACACCATTTCCGGGACAAAGTCGTGTTCTTTGCAGACACTGTAAGCCTAATCTGGGGTTAAACCCCGAATTGATTCGATACCAGGCAAACGTCGTACCTTCTCCAGACTATAATAATTGCTTGACCTCAGGAACCGCATAAGCCGATCCGGAGCATAATCCGAATATAATTTGACCTATCGGTTTATCAATCTCTATGTCTATCATGAATCGGGGGGATTACGCATACCTGAAGATCCGCATAATCTGCAGCCAGGCCGACATCCTTGACGCTCAAACCCTCCAGATACGCAAACAAGAATTCGGGCCTCGAATTAAGCTGTTGCACAACTCTGACAACCTACACAAACCATCTATGAGTTCATCTGTATACACTGCGGGGAGAGGAATAACGACGCACGGGGATAGAATACGTGTGATCGACGAGCATCGGGATAGCTTTTTCCTGATCAAATTCGACAAGTAGAAGCGCTTGATCTTGGATCGCAGTAAAAAGATTATTATCCACGATAAGATCGAAGACTTCAGCACGACGAAGACGGATGAAATAAGGAAGTGCTTTCGCGGGTTGTCGATTCGCGATGTACCTGCATCTTCGTTAGCTCCGTGTTCATGATGAATTAGGAGCTGAGAGGTGGGACGCACAGATCGGCGAGACAGTCCATTAGCAGGCCTCGATCTGCTCCGAATTCCTTTCTCTCGGGTAATGCATCGAGCTCAGTTTGGACGGCGAGGATCGCAGTGGAGATATCGTATATCTTCGGCCACGATTTGATCGTCCGTCTCAATTCCTGTCACCATAAAATTCATTCATTATGTGAGTTGATGGAGGGAAGAAGGGGGGAGGCTTACAGTACGGTCGTTTGAGAGATACCAGTTGATTATCAAATCGTATATCGATGGGTCCAATCGTGGATATTCAATCGGGACGTAAGGTATGATGCTCTGCGAAAACTACAGCCAGGCTCAGTCCACTGAGTCTGAAAGAGCTCACCTTCAGCTGGTGTTTTCCTGCGAATACGAAGATCCAATCTTCCCACATCCTCGATGAGGTCTTGAACAATTTCGGACATTGAGCTGCCGCTTTGTCGAATTCCCCTTAACAGATCTTAGAATCTTATGAAAAGAGAAAGAGGGGGAACACACCGTTGTCAATCAACCACCTCAAATACAAAAGCCCAACTCTCATCCTCTCACTCCTATCATCGTCATCGTCATCTTCGCCTCCTCTCCCGTCCGAACCGAGAGTAGAGTTGATAACCTTCCCAACGATATTCGATGCACTTTCCGGTTCAAGAATATCAACCTCCTTCAACGCCTCCTCAAATCTATTCCTCTCAACCAACCAATCGATCCGATCTCTTCTATCTCGAGGCTTCACTAAGACCACCGATCGAGGACTTCGGATGATGAAGCATTTTTCGGTTGAGCCGGGTTTGAGATACGGTGGAAACTTTTCGGAGGAGGTTGATGATGGGGGTTGGTGGGCGGTTCGATTGGACATTATTGATGGGGCCTTTGGGGGGGATGATGATGAGAAGATTGAAGGAGCAGGGCTTGTGGGCGGACTTCTCGTGGGCCCTGCGGGTGCGGCTGAGAGTGGTGAGAGAAGATTGAATGAAGTTGAAGAGGAGGCGGGGAGCATGGGGACTTCGTCGAGGCCATAATCGTTACATCCGTATCTCTCGTATCCGTCGACATCGATGATATCCATCGCTTCCTCTTCACCTTTTCGCGAAACGATCCTCACCTCAGGAGGATTAGCGAGTTTTCGTTTTTGGGTTACGGTGTCGGAAGGGAGGACGTCTGTCTCGAGATGAGATGTATCGGGGGGTACGTAGGCCAAGAGGAGGAATGATGTAGAGGGCGTTGGATTTGAGGTGCTGAGAGTGAGTGGGAGGGTTGGTGTTGATGACGGGAGAGGGGTGTGATAAGGCAATATTCCGGCGATCATAGAATCGACCTGGAAGACCGCGGTGATCTCGACTGATAATGGGGGAAGAGTCGTAGGAGTTGGTGAAGTAGGTTTCTCGGATGATGAAGTTCCTTTGGCTGGGGTGGATGGTTGTGATGGTGGAACGATGGGTGGTCGAGCACGGATGCGCGCTACTTTGATGTATTCCGCCCAGGCGATGAGGAGAGTCTGTTCGTCTTGCCAGTAGAGTGTGCACTTGAATAAATCGGCGCGTGGGGAACCGGCGACGCGGTCGATGTAGGTGATCCGAGTCCTTGATGCGGTGTCGTAGATCTTCACTCCCTATGTCTCCGAGTGAATATCATGTAGCACTAATTGCGGTGGAGTATACCTTGTCGTTCGCCCAAGCGATGAGCGCACCGCACCACTTGATATTCCATATAGGACCTTCGCCTCTATGTATCAACGTTTCTCTGTGTCCCAACCATCCCTTCTCATGAAGAACGATCTCGCCCGCCATACCACCACAAACGAAAGCTCTGCTGCCTTTCTTCGCGAAGCCAGGCTCTAAAGCAATAGAAAGCATAGGTCGATGAAGATTGAACGAATATGATTCGGGGGTAGACAGCGAAGTGATGCGAAGGTAGCCATCGATTGAAGCGGATGCGACGAAGTCGTATGTTGAATCGAAAGCGATGGTTTGGATTGTTGCTGTGTGAGGACGAAATGATCGAATATGTGTGCCGGTGTAGGAGAGGATATGAATGACTCCTGCATGTGTTCCAAGTGCCTATAAATATGATCATAAATATAAGTAGTTGGATCAAGCAGATACGTACGATTGAATGAGGCGAAAGCGAATGCGCGGACAACGAATCGCGCTTGAGAAGATCCGGAAGCGCAAAAGGCAGTGGCTCGTACTTGAGGACAGGCTCTGAGTCCTCCTCCTCCTCGTCATCTTGTTCGTCGTCTTCGGCCTCGTCGCCATCCTGTATGGACTCCGCGGTTCCGGATAGGGTCTCGTGCGCGACGCTGTCGTCGGCTTTGCCCTTGCCTTTGACATCCTCTACGGTAGTCTCTCCCTCTGTATCGCTCTCTTCTTCATCTTCACCATCGTCTTCAACACTCTCATCCTCGTGCTCTACACCGTTAGCAACCACGTCATGCTCCACCTTCACGTTCCCGTTCCCGTTCCCGTTAGACTTGATAATCTCGTTCCCTGCGTTCTGGGTATCGTCATTATGTGTTTCCGAATTGCTTTTGCCATTTAAATGCGGTTCGGGATTTGAGAGCGCGGCAGGTGAGGCCATGACATCTCCGGTATGCGTGACAGTGACGAGCAATGAGGCTCTTGGTAAACAAGCGCAAACACCATTTACCTCGACCAAGCGCTTTGCTCGCATAGCAGCTGAACCACGAAAGTCGACCTGATCGTCCACATCTTTAGTCATGGTACGTGTTATTCACTCATTCGACGCGGTTTAATCATGTCACACCTCAGTCACTCCAATTTCTCAACTCGCATAACTCGAACATCGCCCAAGGTCCAGTCTGGGCGGCATCTTATACTTCCGCCTCCCTTCAAAATTCTCCCAATACACCTTCAAGTGTATTTGCATCAACAGCCACTGGCCATCTCACCCAATTCGACTCTACGACGGGAGCGAAACTTCGAGGCCTAAACCAGCATACCCTAGCCATCGTATCTCTCAGTACAAATCGCGTCGGAAGCAGATGCCTGTTCAATAGCTTGGAGGGCGTTACGGGTATCTGGGAAGTTCCTGAAGGCGGTGGCCCGAATGAAAGCGAAGCTGCCACTGAGGAAAACGTGACTCGGTATGAGAGCTTCAAGGGAAAAAATCAAACAGGTGCGTGTATATTTGCGCCTGGAAAAGAAATCATCTCATTGAAGGCGTCATAGCATGGAGCGTTTCTCTTCATCCTTCAGGGGAGACGTATGCTTCGTCAGGCCAATCAGGAAACGTCCACATCCACTCCGCAAAAACCGCCCTCTCCCATTCCTCCCAATATGACTCCTCAACACCCTTCGGAACACCCCTTTCCACTCTCGATTCCGGACGTGCAAGATTTGGAATGTTCGTCAAACATGTATGTCACTCGTGGCCTATTCCTCCGTTCGAAGTTTTGATATGGCATGAGGGTAGAGTCCTGATGGACAAAGAATAGCGATGTCAAGTGAATCCGGGACAATATACCTCTTTGATCTAACATCATCAACACTTTTAACAACGTACTCATCTCATGCAATGTGCGTCCGATCTCTGGCTTGGTCCCCTGATTCACAGGTGCGCATCTTCCTTCTCTTCTATATATGCGACTGATCTCGCGGAAACAGTTATTACTGAGCGCATCGGACGATAAGAGATTAGTATTGCATGATGTCAGAAGTACGACATCGGGCAAGCCTGGGAGTGCAGTCGCGTATCTCACGGGACATTCGTCATGGGTCCTTTCAAACGATATATCGCCTGACCAGCGTCTTGTCGTATCCGGGTATGTGCCATGTCTTTCCCATCTGTACGCTAGAAAAATTAATGGAGTGCCAGATCTGCCGATAAAACTGTAAAAATTTGGGATCTGGCCCAACGATCGTGCGTGTCAACTGCTCAGGATACCGGCGATGTATGGAGCGTTGCGTGGAAACCTACTATTCCATCTCCTGGACAAGGCGCCGGGAGCTTCATTAGTGCAGGAGAAGATGGGTTGGTGAAGTGGTGGAGAAGTGCAGGTTCTGCCTAGGCGTATACAATACAGCGTATGTGCAAAGTTTCCGAATACTCCTTCGCGCTGTCCGAGGTCCGGTTTCCCAATTGTACTATGACGAGCCAAACTTTGAAACTCCGCTGTTACAACTCCAAAGTCGGTGATTGACAGAATCGTCGAGAACTGCCTTTGGTGCACAGTTCTCTATGTCTGCGCCTCGTCTGAGCGGGATCCAATTCTACGAACGCCCAACCAATGTATTGTAGCAAAGAAATGCAGCTTTTTACGTATGTACAGGATTGGGTCGTTCAAACAAATCAGTATCGACGACAAGGCCACCGGTCCATGATCATCTGACTGATAAACAGGGGAGAAAGAAAAAGAAATGTGAAAGGGGATTTCTGTGGGAAATGGGTTTAAAAAAGCAAAAAATTCAGGAACATCGGAAGAACAGGGAACAAGAAAGAGCAAAAATCGGAGCCGCGTTATCGCGGGGAAAGTGAAGAAAAGAAGAAGATCAGAAAGACTTTTTTTGTGTGTTTGCGGAGGGTTTTTTCAGTTTTTTTAGAGTTTGTTTCGGAAGAGACAATGAGGCCAAGATATCATTTGCGTATCAGCCGACGTGTTTCCTTCAATGCTGGACTTCGTGGACATCCGGATGAGCAATGACATACATGAGAGTTGTAGATTGGGTCTCACCTGAGCGGCAGCATCAAGCATTTGCAGACTGGTTGCGCCTCTATCAGAATCGTAGATCAAGGCTATTATAACTGATCACCCACAATAAGAGACTGGGACCCGCCGGTCTGGCCCTATAATTCATACGTGAGCTATTCCTCCGAAGCGGCTTTGAAATGGAGAGACGTACCCCTTTATTGACAAAGTTCTGGAAATCAAGGAACTTCTGATACTGGACTGGATCAAGGCCTCCTGGAGCGGCAATGCCTTGTATGCCAACTCCATTCCCTTGAACGGCGACAGCGCTGGCTTGGAAGAACGGAATCGTGAATATTTCAAACTCCTCATTCCAATTTCCCACGACGGAGGAGATATTGAGCCTAACCCAGAGCGAACTGCCTCGGATGAATAAGGTGACGCTGCCGGAGGCGACTGCGACGTTGAAGGAGGCTGAGACGCCTTTATTGAGGTCTCCCTTGAGAGATACGAGATCGATGGAGCCGAATGGCCAAACATTGAGGGATACGGCGGCTTCGACGTATAGAGATTTGAGGTTCAGTCTGAACGAGATCTTTGGTTCATCGTCAATCAAATGGTGAACTCAGGGGTTCCAAAAAAAGCACTGCCTACCTTGAGAGGACCCCAACCCCACTCAAAAACAATCGGCTCTGCGTCTGCAGCGGAAGCAGCAGCCAGATTGCTCGGTTGGCTATGAACGACCAAAAAACCCTTATTGTTGGGAACTGCATGTTCGGTTAAGAATGCCTGATAATCTGCAGCACGATCAGAATATTTTCATCAAGAAACATGAGCGACGAAAATTCTTACAGTTCCCCACAGCACTGGTGGACTTGAAAGGTACAGCTGGAGCACTCGGGGCGGCTTGGTCTATGAGAGGATGAGTTAGTCAAATGATTAAGGCAGTGACACGAGCTATATTGCTTACTGAATGCCATTGCAGTCGTTCGATGAAGGCTTGGAAGTTGGTAGAGCGAAAGATTGTGTGTTCTGGCGATCGATGAGCCAGGCAGAGGTGTTTATATACAAAAAACGGGGGAAGCTGCCTCGTTGACCGCCCCGTGAGAATGAGGGACCGTCCTGAGTAACAAGAGGAAAGACAAAAGATGACAAGAGTCGTCCAGGCCCATATCTCTTTCACGTGCACCGCTCAGGTTGGGGCACGGCAATTGTCGGGTTGGGAAGGATTGGTTTTTCCAGGAATGAGCGATTCCGGGAGGCCCCACGTCCTAGGAACAATCAATGGAGATTGTGCAGTCAGCGTTAGTAGTAACTCCAATCACAGGGAACATGTGATGCAGTGGCGTGACGCCAGAAACAAGGACATATCTCAGGATCGTGGAACCTTCGAACACAGAATTCTGATGCTTTTTGCATTCCTCAGTACCGGCAATCTGCACGATGTACCGTCTGGCCTCAGATTCGACTTCAGCGACCGCAGACGACCGAGCGACTCGAAGCCTCCTGCATTGACAGGTCAAGCTTCAGTTATTGAAGCTTGCAAAACATCCAGTGTTCTCTGATGGGTAGGGCAAGTATTTGCTTTCATAACTCGCCACAATGGCTAAGATGTGGCCAGAAGTTAAGCATCGAGGATAGATCTACGTATCAGAGTCGACAGTTCCGGATCCAGATGTCAGCGAATATAAGAGTGTTCGACTGATTAGACAGGGGAGTGGAATGATCTTCTTTGACACGATATGCGGGCCAATGCCTCTGCTACGAGTCTTTGACTCTGTTTTTCTGACAAGAATACGCGTACTCTACGTCCGTATGTGGAGTCTGGATCGCGCATACTGGTATGTTCAGGCTTGACGAAATGTCCAAGAAGAAGAGCGGATACAGTATAAATGCAATCCGATCAAAGTATAGCCGAGTGAAGTGATAGCATACCTTTCGGTGAGATTTCTTCCATGGGATCAACCAACGAGTCATCGTGCGATTCGCCACAGCATCCGGCAGATTCTAAACAAGTTGGACAACCATAGGACCTGTGTGCCCTGATAGTGTGAAGAGTTAGCTCCACTGTTGAGTTTGTGCGCTGTACCTGCTGAGAGCTCACGGAAGGGCCTATGTGCGATGTGGGCCGCAGGGGTGGCCTGTGGGCAACTTTTGTTTGTGATGCTAAGTTCAAAGTCCGACGCCTCCAGCGGAAGATGCCAGTTTCGAACTCAGCCGCCTTTCTTTCGGAGGCAGCTTCCAACGTGTATCGTTCGTCACAGCGTTCCTTGAATCCGCGCCAAGTCTTGTACTGATATCCATGCCCTAAGTCGCGTCAAAGATTACGTCATCATAGTGCCAGTGTTGTGGATCAGCCAGGCATGTCCAAGCGGTCAGTTCTTAATGCATTCGCCCAGCCTGTGGCACGCCAGTGGACTTGAACCGATGATGATTGAAGAACAGATCGCAGTGTGAAGCGATTTGTAAGGCAGCCGATTTTTCAGGCACAATGGTACGGCACAAACTTGAATTCTCCATACATATCTCGCCACCTCAGCCATTCAGATATTCGATTTTGCCCATGATCTCTCTACTGTCGTGACCAAGGACTCGGATTTACGGACCTAGAGGGATGACACTTCTCCATATGTAATTCCCAGGCGTCTCTCTGAACTCGTATGCTGCGTTCCGTGGAGCTTCGTGCAAGACCTTCGGGAGCTTCACACCCCTGCTTTTTCCCCATCTCAGGACAGGCTCCAAAAACACACGAAAGACCCATTGAACCATGCGGCATGGGATATGGAGTTGCCTTTGAGGTTTGATCGACCTTGTACTCCGAATCCGTGAAATTAGATCCACTCTTCAAGCGGTAGTCGTGACGGGATGGGCATTTGTCTGTGAGAACCTAGGACGATTATCAAGGCTACACTCCGCTGTTGCTGATAGGCACTGATCGGAACATTCTGGGATAACTGTGACCGATTGCGCAATTTCTCTCATCGCGTTCTCAAGACCAACGAGCGTTCTTCTTTCTATTGTCCTGGCAATCAAGGGTTTTCGATCGCCGCCCTCGAACTCTCCACAGTGTTTTTTGTGGCTGATTTCCAGGGGTGCCGGAGCGGACTTTCGTTATCATTGACCCCTGGACAACAAAGAGCGGAGCGGACGCAGATGACAATCTGACTAATAACGGGGTCTCAGGATCATCGGAGCGTTTTTTTGCTATCTGCCAATTCACTGACTGGCAAGGACAGGTGACACGCTACGCAGTCTCTCAGAAAAGGTCGTAGGAATCATGAATCTGACATGGGCTAATATATCATTGCGTCATTCACTGTACAGGGCCCTTTAAGCGCGTCAATCCGAGCAATCTGACCATGGACACACGAAGACTGCGCGCAAACCATCTCGGTGTTTGCTATTATTGGCACTGGCTATGATTGATAGGGCCAGCAGTGTCTCAGGACTACTATTTTCTTGAATCTCCCGGATCACAAGGAAATATAGATTCGATATCAGAAAAACCTTCAATCCAGGCTTTCTCAGAAGGGTGAGTGCCTTGTTTTCGTGATCGTGTAACACAGGGATTGGCTCCACATGATCAATCTCTATCTCGACCGAGACGCACGTTCCATCTCCAAAATCTCCACCGCCGCACAGATGGAGACCTATCAGAACAAAGATAGGGCTACATATCACCGCTTCTCAAATGGGTTGTCTGGAAGTATTCATGACAAACTCGGTTGCGGCAGTCTTCGGGTTTCTCAGTCCCTCGTCGTGGAACTAGGGATGCAATATGATACCCCTGGAGGACCCGTCACTGATTCTTGCCGCTGGCGGTAGAACTCTGTCAGTGTTTGTCCACCGCGGAGCAGGACCCCTCGTCCAACGCGTCGATCGACCGGCCTTAGAAAGGAAGTGACTTGATTGGTCTTTAATCCGCTCACAGGGAATTATGGGGAATACCTCCCCAGTGACTGTCCGCTTTCCCACTGTACATCAGCTCGAGGGGAATACATGGCGCCGGCGAGGAACCTTGTCCGCACCAGGGCAATCAATAATCAACAAACGCAACCCCCGGATGTGTAGAGCGCCTAAACACACGCGGTCTAATTCAGGCATGACTGTGTGTTCCAGCGTGAATGAATCCCCTTCTCTTGAGCAAAATACATGTCATTTTCATAATCCTCCCGCCACTCTGAATGGTCGACGATTTTGGGGAATTTCTGGGCCCACGGATATTGTAGACGAAATCTTATCAATCTCAACGCCATGAAAGCACCACGAATCTATCAAATCTCCAGACCGAACCGTCTCTGTCGTCGAAGACCGGTGGGCCTGAATCTTTGGTCAAAATCCATCATGATGGTCCTCTCTGAGTCCACTGCACAATTCCGGAGCTCGCAAATTTTCTGTGAAATCTTACACGCATTCTATTGCACTCGACCAAATCAGAGGGGGTCCCATGGTGAGCAGAGTCAAGAGCAGCATTGATATTTCCGTCAGGGCTTCGGTTCTGGTGCAGGCGAGACAAAGTGTGAAGGGAAACGAAACTCCCGACTTGGAGGAGATTGAGAGTATACATCATCACTTTGTGAGAGACCGACGCTCGCAACACAGAGTAGCCGGCTGAGCGCTGATCGTGAATGCCATCGTAGGACGCAAACTCCGGCATTTCATCAATGATCATCTCAAACTCCGGAAAAGCATTCGAAAATTTGTTGACATAGATGGGGGAGATGATCGTTTCCTTTGAAGTCTAGAAGAGCTTCCGATCTTGACAGGTTTGCTGCTAGCATGCCCGTTTCCAATTTGCGTTGCTAATAGCCAAATGAAGCCTTTGGTAAATAGGCATCAACACAGTGGCGTGGCATCAAGGGGATAACGGAGGCCTAATTCCGAATCCAGCGAAGTCTATCAAGATGAGCTTGTGCGCGCAGATAAAAATCGACTGAAAGTTGTCATGGGATGATTCAATGTATATACGTTCGGATCGCCCAAAGCCGGAGGAAATAGTGCTAATATGATAGCCCTAGAAATATAATTTTGCTGGTCATTTGTCAAGAATGCGTGTATGACGCTTATGATCATCCTTCATCGGAAACTGAAGGTATCTGGGTCTATTGTAGCCCTCTATTGGTAACGGCATGATTCCCCTTTTTTATTGTATTCGATGCGCAATATTCGCTCTGCATGATCACGGCCTCGAGGAAGCCATTTCGTAAGACGGAGCCTAGCGGTCCGCATGTCCGGGCGCTTTTCACCCTTCTGCTTCTCGCCTCAACTTTCAACTCTTCTTCGCGTCCTCGATCCATATGCATCTGCCTCCTCAAAACCCACTATACGCAAATGTCATCGAACACAAATGCATCACTATATCTATATGTCCCAGCCATCAAGCTCTGGAGTAAAACGCCCCGTTGTTCAAATTTTCGTCGTCGAGCCTGAGCACAAGGTCCTGCTCCACCGACGACCGCCCAAGCACTTCTCTAATCATTCATCAATACAAACCACAGTCTTCTTCAACTTCTGCGCTATACAAACCTCCTTCTACTATCCCTTACTCGGAGTCTTCATCAATAGATGAATAGGAGAATGGTCAGCTGCCTTTACGTCGGATGGTCTGTGATTCAACCAATGTCGATGATTGGGAGATCGGATATTTGGAATCCGGCTCGAGGAGATGTGTTGGGTATATGAATGAGAGGGGTCGAGAGATTGCGAGCGGTCCTCTTGGATTGAGATGGGCAAAGGAGTAAGTAGAGACCACATCTACTCATTGGATGAAGTCTGACTTACGCACAGTATAATGCTGCTATCGCTGCGAATCCGGTCAGTTCATCCAATAGCATGATGTAAATTGGCACTAAGGGGTGTGGATAGTACATCGTCGGTACATTTGCGTGTATAGGCGGAGGCCTATTCGGCCTCGACATCTCGTCTATGTCAGGCGTCCTCAACGTCGGCCTTCATCCTCTTTCCCCTAGACTTGTAGCTCACAAACCCCCAGAATCCAGCCTATCTACGCGTGTTCAATCATCCAGGTCCGAACGCCCAAGGCGCAATCGTAGCCTCCATGCCCGCAGGCTCTCTCGTCGGCGCTCTCATCGTCGGAAAACTCGCCGACAGAATCGGTCGCAAGAAGACAATCATTATATCCGGTATAATCTGGGTCATTGGGTCCATCCTCCAATGCGCATCAATCGTACGTCCCTCCCCATCATCTCCCGACCGTATACTGATATCGATGATGAAGAACCGCGGAATGCTCGTCGTAGGCCGTATAATCTCAGGCCTCTCCGTAGGTCTAGCATCCGCCACCGTCCCACTCTACCAAGCCGAAATAAGCGCACCCTCCATCCGCGGCCGATTAATCTCCTTCCAACAATGGGCGATAACATGGGGTATTCTCCTCCAATACTTTGTCCAATTCGGCTGCTCGTACATCAACGGCGTCGCTTCATTCCGGTTCCCTTGGGCTCTGCAGATGATCCCTGCTATACTTCTCTCGGGTGGAATGCTGTTTTTCCCTGAGAGTCCGCGTTGGTTAATCGATCATGGAAGGGACGAAGAAGCGCTCCAGATCCTCGCTGACGTTCATGGGAAAGGAGACGCGGCTGTTCCACTCGTTCAACTCGAATACACAGAGATCCACAATCAAGTCAAATTCGAACGAAGCGAAGGGGCTAAATCCTATTTCGACCTCCTCAAACCCGGTATATTCCGACGCGTCGGTTTAGGAATGTCTCTCCAGATGTGGAGTCAATTAACAGGAATGAACATTATGATGTATTACATCATCTACGTATTCCAAGGCGCAGGACTCACCGGTACCCGAGGAAACCTCATCGCAGACTCCGTGCAATACGTGTTAAACGTCGCACTCACCGTCCCCGCAATTATCTACATCGATAAATGGGGTCGGAGGCCAATGCTCATTATCGGTCTAACACTAATGGCATTCTGGCTCTTCCTCGTCGGAGGCCTCCAGTCGAAATTCGGACACTGGGGTCTCGTATCCGGTTCCGAAGTGTGGGTCATATCCGACCATCCAGGAATAACGAAATTCATAATCGTATGCTCATACCTCTTCGTCTGTTCATTCGCCATCACAATGGGTCCCGTATCATGGACGTACCCCGCTGAGATCTTCCCCATGCGCGTTCGAGCAAAAGCAGTTTCCTTAGCGACGGCTACGAATTGGGTCTTTAATTTTGCGTTGGCGTGGGCTGTTCCGCCTGCGCTTGCTAGTATTGGACCGAAGACTTATTATATCTTTGGAGCGTTTAATGCTGCGGGGTTGATTCATGTTTTGTTTATGTTTCCGGAGACGAAGGGGTGTACGCTTGAGGAGGTTGAGGAGATATTTGGACAGGGACATGTGTTTGATGCGTGGAATGTAAGTTTTCCCTTTCTTTTTTCGTTTGATTTGAGGGGAGGATGTTGATTGTGTGATAGATCAATTCGAATGTTAAGAAGAGTTTGGAGGAGGTGTTGGCGCAGAATGAGACCAAGGGCGAGAAGCATTCCGGGAGTTTGGATGAGAAGTACGTCGGGGACGATAAGAGTTGATTCTTTCGAAATGTTGCTTCTAAAAGTGTATTTGAACGACTCTTCGTATATGTAACACGCGCACAGATTGATCAATGTATCATCACTTGACACAGAACGTTGTAGCGAGGCTCGAGACGATCGGCTGGGCAGAGATGCAAAATAAGCGCTCGGACTGGCTCAACCATACTTTCTTACTTTCGCAACACTATTATAACTATTATAGCAGATAGAGAAACGCACGGAGGAGACCCAAATGATATAAGAGAATGATATCGCTCGACAACCCTACAAAAAGAAAATTATACGATATAATATGCTATTCGACCAACACCAAAAACCACACCTGCTCCCGCAGAAATATCTCGAATTACGCCGCTTTCTGAATCAACCCCTTCACATTATTCGTCTTCAATATCCCGAAAGGCTCCGGACGCGTCCAATCATCGGGTAATCTCTCCTCACCAAGCCACGCTTTTATCCTTTCAGCACTAACCACTCTCCCACTCCCTTCATTGTCATCGTCGTCGTCGAAATTGCCCACACCAAGAACACACATAATCTTCGCACTCTCCCCCCATGCAAAAGCCTCATGTATAAAATCCAGCTTCGTAGAAGGAGGAGAGATAGCTTTGTCTCTGCGTTGGCGAGCACGTTTTATATCGGACATTCCGAGGCCTGGATGGGGTGAGGTGGGGTGAGGGGTTGTACAGTCTGATAGGAGGGCGGCGAGGAGAGAGGGTGAGGGTGATGTTGGTGCGAAGAGTTTTCCTTGGTGTGTTGATATTGATGGCGGTGGGTAAGGTGATTTGGAGTCGTAGGAGGAGAAGGTGGATTTTAGGGAAGGATGGATCGGAAGTGCATTTTCGTGCACTAGCGAAGCGTCATGCTCTATAACATTATGCGCAGCTAGTGCATGTAAACTCCTAATCCTCAATTTCGGCCAAGGAGTCCATTTAATATATCCAGCCGTCCAAAGACCCGCGAGAGTGATGAAGATCGAAAAAGGGAGGGAGGCGTTGTAGACTGTTTGGAGGGCTCGGATGAGTTGGAGGGGGGAGATGTCGAGGCCGTTGTGTGGGCTGTTGACGATTGAGAGGGAGAGGGAGAGGGACGAGGGAAAAGAGAAGATGTTAGTGGGGTGAGAGGAGGAGGAGGGGAGGACGTACATGTAGTTGTGGTTTGCGAGGACGTTTAGTGCGGGACAGGGAGAACGACTGTCGGTTGGTCCGGGAGGAACGAAGGGAGGGATCGAGGGATTTGATGTTCCGTTCGACATGATGATCGACGGGGGGGAGAATGTGAATATGAGCTGCGTCTGCTTCAAGTGTGGTGTATGAGATCTGAATCGATGCGGGAACAGAGAATATGACGGAGACCCGGGTACGGTGACTGAGGATCTCAAGTGAATGCAGACGGCGGCGGATTAAGGCTGCGAAAGCAGATACAGATGCAAGCGGATGCCATAGCTTCTTATATGCAAATCCGAGCCTTGAGGCGCGAAGTGAGACCACGCTCACGCTCACGAATCATGATCGATCGATCGATCAACCGAGTGAATCCACAACGTGAAAAGAAACACCCATATCGCGGAACGGGCAAGTGGAAGTAGCGTCAGGTCGCGGATCACCATCACCATCACCATCAACACCATCCTTTCTCGGCGCCATCCAAGTATCCTGCAGATCCACGTATCCGAGTGCGAGAATTGGTCCACGCTACGGGCCCGAAAGTGAGACTTCCGAGACTGTCAATGAGACACCAGCACAGCAGCTCCACTCCATCACGCACGCCCATATCCCACTCGTAACTCAACACTCGATGTCTCCACCTCCAACATCAATATCCATTCGATACCAGGATAAACTGAGTACAGCCACGCCCAACGCAACGAGGCCACGATCTTCTTCCAAATCGAGCACCTAAAGCGGGGAGGTGTAATTCCCGAGCGCTTATCCTTGCTATAGCACTTGGCGCTAATTCAAGTGTTAGCGCTGAGCGATGAGTGAGAAAGAGGATTTGGGGCGGGAGGAGCCTATTTGGGATGCGGATCGGAGGATGTCGGATGAGTCGGATGCACGAGGCGATCGATCGTCATCTGTCGTCTGCTTTGCTAGTAATTTGTCAGTGCGACTTCGTCGATTTGTCTGGAGCCTGAGTCTGGATGACCATTGAATGGGATTGGAGTCGTTCTTGTCCTTATCTCGCGGGAATGAGGGTACGGATTTACTGAGAAGTGCAGAGAGAAGAGGGACGGAGGTCACGAGATCGGATTTCATGAGAATAGAGGCATGGCATGAGGCATCGGCGTCTAGGTGTGAATAGCGGAGGTGAACGAAGAAGAAAGAGGTGGTATCGTCGGCGAGACCGGCTGAGAGTATCGGTACCAAGTGAGTCAACCATCCTGAGCTTTGCGATTCTGAAACATCGTACCATTGTCACCATGAATCTCATTAGGCTCATCCATCAGTCCAAAATTGCGACAGCGTTACTATAATCATATCTAAGCGTCAATCTTGATCTGACTCCGTACCCGTGAAAGAACTCACCCGGCTCGCCCGATTTTCAAGCCAGTCATCATCACGATTAGCGCCTACTCAGCCTCAGAAAAATTTCCAATGAAATGGGATCGTTTCATCGTGACTCTTCATGATCATATGAATTCGGACCGTTAGATGTCTTGGCTATCTTTTGATATGGAGATATAGCGAGAAATAAGTTGCAGTGAATAAAAAGAGAATAAGGGACGGGAGTTGCCGCGAGCGCTCTTCTTGACCTTCGGCTTCCCGACCTCAACGCTAATTTCATCAAGTCAAGCGTCTCGAGCACCTCGTGCCATTGGAAACAATTGGGATTCGGATGCCCTTTGACTCTTGATTCTTCTATGATCACGCCCCGGTCCACAACCAACCGACCAACTATTGTTTTTGAGAAATTCATTTTGAATGACAACATCACTGGCACTATCGTACAAGCATCCCCAAAAACCCGCTCACAAAACGATATTCATAGGCTCCTTCTTCAACTTCATATCCACCCCCACATAAACCCACTCATTCTTCCCAATCAACTCCCAATGTTTCTCATCATACGTACTCGGCTCACTCGCCACAATCAAATGACTCCCATGTTCCTCCGGATCCTTCAACTCTCCTTTACCCAAACTCTCAAGATGTTTTCCATCCGGATGTCCGGGGTACTTTCTGTTGAGAACGACGCCGGCTGTGGTGGAGTAGTATAGAGAGGGAGGTTGTTCGGTTGGGTGGTTACGGAATCGACATGTGAGGAGTTGGGTGCCGGATGTTAGGGCGAGGTTGAGGGAGTTGGGAGGGAGGGGAAGGGGGATTCCGCGTTGTGGAAGCACCGATTTCTGGAACTCGATAACTTTGTTGATAGCACGCTCAACGCACTTCTTCACCAAAAGCACATCATGATCCTCCTCCAACCCCCAATCTCCCGTCTCCTGCGCAACATACGAAAACACAATCGCCGCCAGATACTCACTATCCGTCGTCCCCTTCACAAAATCCTCAAAAATCTTATCAGAAGCTTCCAAACTCATCAATTTCTTGATCTTTTGGAATTCGGCAATGGAGCCGTTGTGCATGAAGCTCCATCTGCCGAGCGTGAATGGGTGGTTGTTGGTTTCGGTGATGGCTGTTGAGCCGGATGCGAAGCGGATGTGCGCGAATAGGGCGCGGGTGGATGTGTTGGCGCAGATGGAGTGGAAGTTTGGGTCGAGGAGGGGTTGTTTGACTATTTTGTAAAGTGTTGGACGGGGGCCATCTGCATCTCCGAATTCCAACGCGGTCGTTCCGTACCTACCACCACCTCACCATTAGCACACATCCTTCTTCCTCAACCAAAAGAAGAAAGCGCACCAAGCTACACCCAGCCCATCCGCATTGAAGAATTTATTCCGCAGTGCGATCTCAGCTTTTGTCGTATGAAGCGGATCGTTAGGATCGTGATGGAGGAGTTTGGGGAGGTAGTGGTTTTCTACTTGTTTAGAGAGGGAGTGGGCGGGGATGATGAGCACGTCTTCGAGGAGACATGTTTCGGTGTTGGAGATGTAGGAGAACCAGCGACACATGTTTGCGAGATTTTAGTCGACCTGAGGAGATATTCGAGCTGAGAGGGTAGTTGAGATAACCGAGAGATGTGAATCGAGCAGAAAGAGCGGGTGAGGGAAGACTTACAGTAAGACGAGATCCACGACGAGAGCTTGATTGAGGACCTGGGGCGAGTTCAAGCCTCAGCTCCTGGAGGATGTTATATGAGACGACGAGCGTCATTTGTGTGCTATTCTGAGCCGACTATGACCCGAAGCGTGCGTGGGCCCGGGTGGAGGGCCTGGAGGCGAGAGCGGAGGCGAATTACGTCATCGTGTCATCGATATCGTTTATAGCACTTATGTAAGCGCATGCTATCCTGCTATTGCGAGGAAATATTCCCTCGGACTTTGTTTGACAGCGTCAACGGCAATGTCAAGATAAAATAATTGAGGTACACGTTCACTTTCACGGTTGCAAAGGGGAGAATCAATAGTACTAACGCTAACGTCGTTCTCGAGTTGTCAACAATGGCTGTCAATGGGGTGGTAGTTTTACGTTGTTTTACGTCGAACTTGGTCGAACCGATGAGAAGCCAGTGGAAGACAATCGACTCCTATCCGTCTGATAGTACTTTGACAATGACATGCACGTTCACGTTCGCGGTCATCTCTTCGCCCCTCCCAAGGATTCAGTGAATGGACTTATAGGGGCCTGGGCGACGGCCCGGGGTATGGATGAAGTTACGAAGAAGAGGGAGTAGCATCGTAGCGCTGTAGACAAGTTGATATTGACCCGTGACCCCTGACCCACAAGCCTAGGCTGTCAACGAGAAGTCGAAGTAAAGCCTCGTAGTATCCGATAGTACCGGTGCTATCATGAGCAGTCAAAGCAGAGTGTTCTGAAAGTCGTTCGAACCCTCGAACGAGCCGAATAGAACATGAATCGACGTCGAGGGATCTGACTTGATGAGCGCGAAAAGTCAAAGAACGATAGTTGGATAGGGATTCAATAAAGAAGCCTCGAAAGACAAGTATTGTTGGATAATGACATCGCGGGTGCCAATGACAGGTGACAGAACAGAAAAGAATACAAGAGACAAGGGTTCCAATGTCGATCCACAAGGATGGGAGCACGTAAAGTAGGAGAGAACAGCGCTCGGGACAGTACCAGTTCTTCATTGGTGACGTTAATGAGTCCCCTCGCGGCAAGACTCCACGAACGCAGTTATCTCTTCAGATCGAAAGCGTCGCAGTAGAGATGGCTTCGTCGGCTATGCTTCCGAGTAGGCGTCGCGTCCGTTCGCGGTTGAGGGCCGTCAAGTTGAGCCATTCTAGTTATTGAAGTTGTCCAAACTTCACCAATAAATCAGTAAGCAAAGTCCGTAGTTTGACTCAATACGACTTGTTATCCAATTATTGATGTACCGGTCGGATGACACAGGCTCGAGTGAAAGATGAGAGCAATCCCTGTCCTAATTTTGCCATGAGCACACTATCATTCACGATGGGCTTGAGGACTTCGCAAGCCTGATGAGTGATGAACGTTGAACCTCGGAGTCGACGCTGGCGATGGCGAGGAACACGGAGAGTTAAAATATTTGAAACTCCGACAGCAGGTCTGACCTAAATTGGTTACTGTACCTACACGACCTCGACATACCGTTACGCTCAAAATACACGATTTTGTATGTCAAAAAAGCGTTATGTAACGCTCATTCCGGCTGCTGTATGTTAAAATTTGAATTTTGGGCAGCCGGCTACGCCGGCTTGTATTATTTTTGTGTATTTGTATGTCAAATTTCCGAAACGTTACGGTAGAAATTTCGCCAGTATGTCTAAAATTGTGTTCCTGGGAACGTAACGCCGTAACGCTCGTATGTTATGGTCATGTAGGTACAGTAGTTGACAACCTCAAAAGAGTTGTCCTTTATTCTACAAATTCAACCTCCGAGATGGGTTTCATAGTCCACGGAAATCCTTAATTGAGCAGTTTTTTTCCAACCCAGGCAAACTGTTGCAGGCGATTCATTCTCCGGAGAATAAAATATGACCGGTGCCGTTTCGGCGGTCGCTAGCGTAATTCGATGAATTCTCGAGGGGTTCGGAAGAGTCGGTCTTTGAACTTGAAACTAGAACTTGAGTCACATTGGTCGATTCTCTAGTGTTCCCTATTTTTCAGGTTAATATTTAGTGGCTGACTGATGGCAATCAGTGCAGGCGGACCGTCGAAAGCTCACAGTACGCCTTTTCTCCTTTTCCTTTCTCAATCTAATTTGGGGAGACTGATGTCTGATATCACCTCAATCTTCTCATGTGATTTTCAGAAAATTCGTCATCCAACGCTTCTCTTCATGGCGTTAATAACTTAAACTCTGATAACTCGAGCTTGAAAACAAGGCCGAATAAACGCGCTCGAGCGGGTCACATTCCTTCTCGTTATCCACGTCTTCTAGGACCCGGACGATCACCAACACCATTCACACCATCTCCATTCGCCTCATTAGCATCACGCGCCCGGGCCCTCCCTGGTCCTCGTTCTCGTCAAAATCTACCCCAAACGCAGTCCTCCTCGAACTCCGGAAATGGGATTGTGAATCAACCAACGCAAATCCGCGACGGAATCCCTACTCGTCCGTGTGAGCGATGCGTTAAATCTGCGAAGATGTGTGTGTTGGGGTATGATGGAAGGAGATGTAGGGCTTGTATTGGTAGTAGGAAGGGATGTTCGTTGACGGGGTTGAGGTATCCGAGGTATAATAAAGGTGAGTCTTCATTTTACTTTACCTTTGATTTTGAGCTGATTGAGTTTGGGGTCAGGAAGGAGGGAGAGAGATAGGGAAATTTTTGGAGGGAGGATGGAATTGACGCGACGCATGTCCGTTGATGTTGATGTTGATCGTGCGTATCGTGCAAACCAATCCGGCCCCGACACGGAAGACGGACCCGAAAGTGAAGACGTCGATCCTCAAACTTCATTCTCATTCCAAACAGACGACGATGACCTCAAACTCGACTCCTGTCCTGTCCTCGACTCAGAAGAGGAAGAAGACGAAGAAATCGAACCGGAGCCCGAGAGGGAAGTTAAGAGGAGGAAAACATGGCATACGCAAGATCCCAGTGAAGAAGTCCCGATTGAAAGACGTGCGTCGCCGCTTTTTAGAGTTGAGATTCCGAGGATTCAGCTTGGGGGAGGGTGGAAGAGGAGTTTGTCGGGGCTTTCGATGCCTCAGAGGGGTGAGGAAGACGAAGTCGGTAGAACTGGCGAGTTTCAGGAAGGTATGTTTTTCGTTCTTTTTGTTTGATTTCGGTGTTCTGATGATTATATAGGCGGTCAAGTGGAGACTCTTGGCGGATCAGAGTCAGACGCGTTGGATACGGAGCAAGTCCAATCTCAGGAGGACGACCTGGAGGATCTGGGTGTGTCAGAGGTCGAAGGAGTACTCTGTACCAGAAAGAGAAGCGGTACCTGCGAGGGTTGTTGTCCGTCATAACATACTTCCTTCCTCATACTAATCGCTATCTTAGCTATGGACATCCTCGAAAGAGAAGACAACCTACGCACGACAGTTTCAGAGTTAGAAAGTACGCCCCTCAATCGCGTTTCCGCCTTCAAGTTCTTACGAACAAACAAATGATCATTGTAAACTGCAGGTCAAATTGAGGAAAATCAGAAGATCTATCATAAAGAGAAACACGAGATTATCCGATGGAAGGAAGCTCAAGCACAGGGTATGTCTTTACTATAATCTTGCTTGGCGGAATTCTGAGGCGGATTGTTGTTGCGTGTAGCTGCTGCCGTACAGCTGAGATTGGACTTGGAGCATCGGCATGAGTCTATACAGGCTGCGTTGAAGTCCGTTCATGAGAGTGAGTCATCATTTATGAATAAGAAGCAAGGGTGCAGTGAGGAGATATTGATGTTTGTCAAAATAGAATGCATGAAGGAACTGCGGGAAGAGCTCGAACAGGAGAGAACGGATATGTTGAAGAGGAAAGACGAAGAATTAAAAGGTAATGCATTCACCTGATACTGTCCGATTTATGACATTTGATATCATGCTGCACAGTCATTCTTGAGAAAACTCGGAGCGAGGCGAAGAAAGAATTCGAAGGAGAATTCGAGGCTATGAAGTTGCGCCTGACTCAGAACTGGGAGAAAGAAATGAAAGGTACTTCCTCATTCTTGTCCGTTTGATAGCCGTGAAATTTGATTCCATCGGCTCTATTGTCAGATACACTCGCAGCACAAAAAGTGGACATAACGCGGGAAGTCCAACACAGGAGTACGTCGAGTCATCTATTTCGTAAATCACATAATTAATCTACTGACTATTGAACGTGGGCCGAAATAGTCGACGAAGCACTCGAACGGGAGAAAGCGCAAGAAGCGAAGACAGAAGCTGCGATGAACGCATTGAGAGTCATTCAGGCTAGTTTATCCGTCATACAAGGACTCGAGTCGAATTTGGGTAATGCGGTTCCGATGCCTGTTCTTGGAGATTATGAGGCTCGGAGCTTGGGCTTGGTCCAGGATAGTCAGGGGAAAGAAGAGGTTTTTATCTCCGAACCTGCATTTGTACCGGAGGAGGACGTTAGGGTTAACGTTGTGGAAAGACGAAGGTCAGGAGGGATGCTGTGGAGGGCTTTTTGGTCATATTGGGGATAATTTGGGAGTTGGTATTCTTGCACGGAAGTTATCTTATTTCGCTATTAATAAGAAGTGGGGGAGTTGGATCAAGACTGCGTAAGTTGCACTACTGATCCGTCGAGTCGACATCCATTTGAGTCATCCACCATTGATGGTGATCGAGCTTCGACAGCGTCGCAGTTCTTCCCGAGTGCTGATTTCTAATTGTCGAGCCAATATCAGACATCAAGGCGTTTTGCTGAGTCTGATCACAGCAAGTCTCGCAGACGACCAAACGTAGCGCTGAGCGGAGGATCTAGATCGGCACATGCCGAAGGGTTGCCGACACGTGGTGCTCGCTCGGCCGACGATCATCGGCAGCGCCCGAAACCCTATTCCTGCAGCTCTCGAGCTCTTTGTTCCAGCAAAGGAGATAGTCAATGACGTTGGAAGCAGAACTGTCGAACGTCTTCCCTTGTGGTTCTACTTGCACTCAGGAAATCCAAGGTTGCTCATAATGACGTTGTCTGCTTCGGACCCACTGCGGGGCTGCATGACGCGCCTCTGAACCAATGCGACGACCTCGTTGCTCATTTCACGGAACCATTGTCTGTGTGGCTGTACATGACTGACGCTCCTCTTCCCTTTGGTGCAGTATGTGACCCTTATCCGAGTGGACCATGGCCTGCGTATAAACGAGCGACCCACCGTCTTCTGCATCCACATTTTCAACATCAACATGCCCTCCGACTCCTCACCGAAGATGTACACTTCGAATCTTGATGTGAAACCATTTGTACCACCAGGTCCTAATGATAGTCGTTCCCCATGTCCGGCGCTCAATGCCCTGGCGAACCACGGTTACCTGTGAGCGCTCATCGTACCGAATTTGGGACACTTCACTCACCGTTCATCTTGCAGTCCCCATGACGGGAAGGAAATCTCATTGCGCCAGCTCATACGCGCCTTGACAGAAGTCTTCAATCTGTCCACTCCACTAGCTCTCGTTCTCGCAGTGGGAGGAGTGCTCCTATGTGGCTCCGTCGCCAAACTCACTTTGACCCTCCACGACCTCGCCCTGCACAACCGTATCGAACACGATGCATCTCTCGTCCACGATAATGCTCACGTAGGGGATAAATTCGCTCCGACCCCTGTCGACCCTGTGCTTGTGGATCGTTTATTGGACGAAGCAGAAGCAGAAGACGAGCTTACTGCTGATTTCTTCGGGAAGATGCGGGCTAGAAGAGAGGCGGAGGCTTTAGTCAAACCCTTAAACTTTATCCACGCCAATTTCGCGAGGGGTGAATCGGCCCTCATTTTGACCACATTGGGCCACGCCCGGCCTGGTGATGATATTACACATCGAGTAGTATCCGTCGATGCGGTCCGAGATTTCTTGGGAAAGGAGAGGTTCCCCGATGGATGGGTCAAGTCAAAGGAAACGATCGGCCTGTTCACAATCGCAAAGCTTAGCGGGATAATTCGCAAAGCAGTGTTGGCAAATTCATCGTAAAGATTGTATCAATATTGCACCTTAGGAAACGTGGGGACTTTAGTAGTAGTACGACAGCAGCGTATACCCTGTAATGATAGTAGACTTTAATGATAAAATATATCGTAGCAAAAAACTATGAGCTCCGTGTGAACATGAATGCCTGGCATACGGCACTGAACCGGTACCGTTCAGATCGACTCTGATTCAGGGCAGACTTATCTCCGTGTGATATCCAAGCGCAAGGGTCCAAGAAAGGAAGCTTGAAACAGTGATGTAGCCAACAGGAAAGAGTGGCCGTGAGAACATGCTCGTACAAACAAGGCCGTATCGTCCTACTTCGAGTTCTCTCTCCTACACACTTGAGAATATGACATCAGAACAAAGAAACCAGTAAAATAAATAAGGGACGCCTACAGGATAAATTTCTCAGCCGAGCCGAGCGTTCGGCTCGGAGATTTGAACGTCGATCCAAGGACGCCACAAATAGGGTATTTAGCCGCTGTGAACACGAAGAATGATCCGACGTTCTCGAAGATTGGCCTCGGGCTCCTTCGAACGGAGGCAAACCTGAGTGCGTCGGAAATCGACTCGGAATAAAAGGAGTAATAAATGATAGCAAGATATGGCGATTAGCTCACCATATGAAGGGTGTGATACGATACAATTGCCGATGAGAAGCGCAGCAAAGAGATATCGAGGCTGGGTCGCCTGCCTCGAATATTCACATGAACTTAAAAGTGATATGAAGAATGCTATATCATTTGATCGAGGCCACCGAGCCCAGAACAGAACAGACCGGTCATTTAGAATAAAAAAGCGCTTGGCGAGCCAACGTCCATGAGGAACATAGGGATCAGACAATATCATTGAATAAAGTCTACAGCTATGAACACTCTGTACTAACTACGCTACAGTGAAATCAGCGCCGATCCTTGCGGCCGCCACCACTTGTCCAACATCCCTGCCTTTGTGGGGCTGGAGATGATAGCGAGTTAGGCGGTAGAAGGTTCAGCACTGATAGTCGTAGCGTAGGGAGTACGAGAATGGCTGAGACCAGGGGAGCCAACCCGAACAAACGCGTTGAGAGCGTTGGATCAGGGGGGAAATCAGGACTGGCTATCGAGAGCGCCTGGTGACGAGCTTAAATAGATAAGATCGCCCGGGATCGGCAGGAGTCGACTATCCGACCAACCGATGGACAGCAAACTCCGGCAGGATGGCGAGGGGTGGAACAATTGCGTAATGGCAACCGTGCACGGTGCCTGATGCGATAAGAGAAAACTGAGAAAGGGAGAAGTGCGAAACTTACCGCCGGAATCGTTCGCCCCCGTCAGGTGTGAGAGATTGTGGAATGCCAAAAGAGGTCTCTACAGCAGGCGTCTGACATCTTCAAAGCGAGATGCTAACGTCCTTGGCTGATGAGAACCTCTTACAAGACCGCTCGATATTGCTTCGTTATTGTCATTCCATTCAACGCGGAGAAGTTCGGCAGGGGCCTAATCAAGTTAAGTGCGAGCGGAAGCAAAGATGCTGAAGGACCTTCAGAGGCTATCAAGTGCTTGATCAAGTGATACCGAGCTTCGCGAAAACAATCGATCGTTGGATCGGACGGACCGATACGAAGACGAATAGCTGCATGGTGGAGAATGATGGATTCTGCGAGAAGCCAAATGAATAGAACGGGACACGGTCTTCAGAATCAACCCGGTTGCCGAGTAATAAACACTAACCTACAGAAAATGAAGGAAGTAGGAGGTTCGTCGGCGTTTCCGCCAGGGTACCATACACAGTGCGATCAGATCTAGCGCAGGTAATGAGTTTCCCACCTCTGAGAAATTTTGATTTTGACGACTCACGCCTAACATGAAAATCCGTCGACTATGTTGCAACCTGAATGATGCCCACAGCGCCTATAGGTCTTGAGCCTCGCTGGATCCATATGGCTTAGTTGGCACCGTGATCTTGGGCCATGCTTATCAGCAACCAACCGTTAAGTGGGAAAGAACAACACATGTATTCGGGAATTGTGTGAGAATGTATCGGACTCGGATGCGAGGATGGTTCAAAGGTTCGGACCAAATACGGCGGAGGAAGGAGGGCTTTGAGATGAAACGCGACCGTCAAAATGTAGAGACCAACAGTCTCACTTGAAGTTAAACGAATGGGGTCAGAACTTTCAATAGCAGAAGTCACACTGTCGCAATGCCGTCCGGAGAGGGGTTCGGAAGCCAAACTGACAACTAGAGAGGCCTGTGAGTATACACCTCATTCAAGCCCAGAAATATCACACCTGTGCTGAACAAACAAGCTGCACGTTTTCGAAAATGCGTCTGCCATCGACACAAACATGTTCACGAGGATATGGTTCGAGCACAGATGAAACCGGTGTTTGCCGAAACACGGTCAACACGTTCGGCAGCGCCGCCGACCTTCACCAGCTACATCGTTGGTCTTATGAGGTACTGATGCTGGGACTCATGAGCGACCTCTTGTGTCGTACTTATACTATGGGCGTCCCTCTCCAGTATCCAGCGCTGCCGCGGCGTCACGGATTTCAACGCAGGCCGGATCCGGAGGCGTCGCTATTGGCCGTCGCTCCAAAGTGCATCATGCCTCTCCAACAACTACGGACTTCGCGCGGAATGATACCATGATCGGGGTGTCTTGTCAAACCATTGATGCTTCTAGCTCCACACAGCCAGCCAGGCCGTAACTGCCGCCTCAGGATTTCGCGCTGCATGCTACTGTCGGTGTGAAGAGTCCAAGCGAATCGACGTCTCATCGGAAAAAAATTCATCTCGATGAATTGAGATCACATCATTCTAAGGCATCTTACTATACCTGGAGCGTATCACCTAGGGTCTTGATGTGTTTTCTCAAGCTAACGGTGAAAACGTCAATGATCGAACCCATGGTGGAAGGGCCTCAAGTGAACCAACTTTCTTGCAACCGGCGTTCATGGATTCCATACATAGACGATGACTCAATTGCCTGTGTGATTAATCCATATGCAGCGTTACCTAAAGGGCTCAAGCTTGAGGTGTGCCCCAATCAGCATCACACGAAAAGATTGTCAAAGCACGCTCATACCTTCATGCATCCTTCTAGCGTTTAGCGCTCGCCTGTCGAAACCCATCACCGATTGCTCTCGGCTTGTCCAAGATGCGGCCGCATGTCCTCCAAGTAAATTACATGTAACTCTAACAGTCCTCCAGTGATTCTCTGCTACGCCCTAACGTTCAAGTTCTTTGCCTACATTCCTAACATGAATGTTCCTGAAATCCGCATTTTTGTCGCGATATCTGGCAATCGAGCCGGCTACTATTTCGCAGGCTTACAAAGTGGTATGACGAGCCGTCCCCACTTGCCGATATCCTTGCCGACGTCAATTTTGTGTGAGTGAGTTCGGAGAACCCTTTGCCGATATGTCAAGGAACTCTTCTCAGGTGTTCCGGCACCAGTTGTCAGGGGGCCATGAATGACCGCATTTTCTCCAGCAGACGTGACCAGGGTTTTGTCTTTGGATCCCTAATGCATAACACGTTCGTCGTTCTGAAACTTGGTCTGTGATACAAGCTGCGATGTCAAATCACAGGTGGGTTGACCACATTTATCAATTGATTGAATGATCCACTATAAAATGGTCAGACCCGAATCCTGGAACAAAATATGGGTCTAGCGTGGTTGAGCAGGGTCTGATACTGCTACGATGCGCGCATGATAGAAGTGAAGACAGAATGACATTGCGGCATCGCTGTGCCGAGAAGCGAACTTCAACAGATATAGCATCGCTTAAGGGGGAAACGAGTACATGGAATTTCGTTGTTTATGGTTCCAAGGACTCCTACACGTGAAACAGGTTTACTAACGTGGTGACTAAAGCTTGGACTCACGCTACGGGTAACAACGATTACAAAAGTTTAGATCGCTGTCTACGCCCTGATCGCGCTAAAGTTTTTGGCGTCGTAGGATGGAGCGCCCATTATTATCAGGGATTAACTTACATTTCTATGAATGTTACACCGACTCTGAATTGCTAACGGGTTTCCGAGGCTGGTCCAATACCCTCAAGACGGAGGATCGATATCGATGCCACACATATGTAAGGGTCCGGTTTGTTTGTTCGAGTCAATCTGACGAGATGAGCTTCAGGTCCCCGTTCTCGTTCTGTCTCCGCTCTTGCACCCTCAAGGCACAAATGTCGTCATTGTACCAAGTGGATAAAAACTATGCCATTCTCACACCCTGCATGATGGAAGGTGATGACGCCCGGAAGAACCACCCTGCTTCTGTCCCTATTTACGTGAGCAGTTTGAAGATTCCATTGAATCAGTGCGAAGGGGAAGTTAGAATGAACCAAGTCTCTGAAGAATCCGTCAGGCTCATATCTTCAAGACTGATCTGCTTCCTAGGCTACGTGGTATTTGGGCACTTTGACCTTCCTAACGTCCTCTCAGGGAGTCAGAGAACATAATTTTGTTATTTTTAAGGTGGTTTCAAGCGACGACTTTCCAGAAGTGCATTTTTAAGCTATTAGTAAGATAAGTATACACGCCTCGATGCGGCCCTGAATATGAAGTTGAATCCATTTCAGGCCAAGCTCTCTCCGTGCTTAGACAAAGATTGGTGAAAATTAGTTAGAGCACACGCGCTAAGCGTGGGAGAGCTCCCACGTGCTTGGGCGGCTGGTCAGATTCATTAATTGTTTTGGGAGCGCCTGTCAAAATCGGACCTGCCCAACAATTAGTGCCTACAGATGCTGGTATTACGTTTGGTTGCGCAGCCGTCACTTTCGTTTCACAGACACTGACCGGTTTGACATCTTCGTATAATATTCTTTCCGTTACATGGGAATGCTACGATGTTAAGATGTAAACAAATTTGAAGTTCTACCGGTAACGCACATCATCACTAGAGCCCTGAGTTATGATTATCTCTGGAGACAACATGTTGAACCGTTGCCTTCTTTCCATTCGCCAGCTCGATTCGAGCCGTTCAGCCAAACCCCGCCGATTCCCTTGCCTATCATTGTCGCATCCGTGAGTGAGCGAGCGGCAGGCTTGAGTCGAAGGTGCGAAGCATCAAAAATTGTGCCCTGTCCGTTGTATTGCCATCAGTAGAAGAGAGAACAGTCTCCAGAACGAGTGAGTCCGAGGACTCTCTTTGGGCCCGGGGACCATTGACATCGGTGAGAAAACCTTCAAGAAGCCAAGGTCGCATTGGCCGAAATGAACTGAAGCTTTTCTTCCTTCCTTTTGCCCGTCACGAAGCGACCGATTTGACACGCAATATATGGTGCAGCATTGACTTGTAATAGGGATCCAAAAGCGAAGCAGAAGAGAAGAAGTGACAAATCTCGCCAAATCTGTTCCATTCTGCGAATCCGAGGTCGCCTCGGAGAACAGTGTGAACGCAGTATACGTGGTGATGGCTTGCGTACGGATGCTGGCGGAGGTGGTGGATCCGTTCCGCTGCTGCACCAGTAACTCTTCGTTCTGCATCACACCTTTGGCGCCGCTCTATGGGTCCCAGGTACTTTTGGTGCTGAACAATGTTCTCCCAGAAGTTGTAGTCCGAAAACAAGACTAAGAGAAGCCCGATCACAAATCACGAACGTTGGAGAAAGTACGGAGGAGAACCTCACTTAACCTGTCTTCGCATGATAGGGAAAAAGGAAGGAATAGAGGATGTCCGACATGACTCTACCGTCCCAATGACTGAACCAGGTTTGGTTTGGAGAACAACATACGGACGAAGCGAGCTCACCCTCCACGACGCTACGAACAGAAAAATACAAAAGCAGAGTATTCCAGCTTCGATGTATACTCGGAAGAAAATCCGCCTGATTTCCGCTCTGAGAAGACAAATTTGGTGAATCTTACAGGAACCGAAAGGAATAAACGTCGATCCGCGTCAAGGATGTACGTGGTAGCAAATGGCGAATAGGACAACGAGTAAAGGGAAGCACCGTTGATTCACCGTTTCATAGCAATGATTGCTCTGTATATGGCTAATTTGATTTTGGGGAACACCGACATCGAACGGTTTGCACCGGACAATCGGTCATGAAAGTCGAAGACGTCTGAAATATGAGATCAAGGAGGGCAATGATCAACAATTCCCTGAGGGGCTAATTCTGCAGCCAGTGTAATCTTGAGCGTTATCATGCTTGTCAATCTCTAGCTTCGTCGTCCGAGTCGTCGTCGTTACATCGAAGGCGGAGCCAAAAGCCGAAGCGAAACCAAACACGTGTAAATAAGTTCCATGGCTGATTTGGACAGGTACGCGTTTTATTGTGACCTCTCACTGCTTCTTTCGCTGACATGTTCTTATCCAACTCAGACAGATTGAACAACTTTTGCAATGCGAGCCCATATCAGAAGCCCAAGTCAAACAACTCTGTTCGAAAGCTCGTGAAATTTTGATCGAGGAGGCCAATGTTCAATACGTCGATTCTCCTGTAACAGTCAGTCTAGTCTCTTTTTTACTTAGCTGATTTCTGCGGACATTCGAGGATTGCTGAGGATCTGAAGGGCTGTGCAGATATGTGGTGACGTACATGGGCAGTTCTGGGACGTAATGGAACTTTTCAAAGTGGGCGGGATGTGCCCAGATACGAGCTATCTCTTCATGGGTACGCCTTTTGCAGACTGGATACGAAGTCGTTCTCTAATGCTCACATTCACAGGTGATTTTGTTGATCGAGGATTTTACTCTGTCGAGACCTTTCTTCTCCTGCTCGCGTACAAAGTTCGGTATCCTGATCGAATTACCCTGATCCGAGGCAACCACGAATCGCGACAAATAACCCAGGTCTACGGATTTTATGACGAGTGTACGCGGAAATATGGAACGTCCAATGTGTGGCGGTATTGTTGCGAGGTATTCGACTATTTAGCGCTGGGAGCGATTGTGGATGGGAGGGTATTCTGTGTACATGGCGGGTTGAGTCCAAATTTGACAACTATTGATGGGGTGTGTTGCTTCCATATCATTCCGGTTTACTGCCTGACCTCGTATTTTTGCAGATTCGGGCCATTGACCGTAAACAAGAAGTGCCCCACGATGGACCCATGTGTGATTTACTTTGGTCCGACCCTGATGGTTGGTTGCGAAAGTTCCTCTCAATGTCCCACCTTCTCATCAAAGTTGTCAGATATTCAGGGATGGGGTTTATCTCCAAGAGGAGCCGGATTTCTGTTTGGCTCAGATATCGTCAAGGGGTTCGCACAGAACAACGACATCGACCTCATTGCTCGAGCTCATCAACTTGCTATGGAGGGATACAAGTTAATGTTCGATAAGAAAATTGTGACTGTTTGGAGCGCGCCCAATTACTGTTATCGGTTCGCCTTTCAGACTTTGAGAGAGATCGAATACTGAGTTCTTTACAGCTGTGGAAATGTTGCATCCATATTAGAACTCGACGACCAATTACGGCAAGAGTATAAAGTGTTTAGCCATGCTGTGTCTGTACGTGCGGAATAGTTTTCTTCAGAAGTCTTCTCTGACCTTCATCTCAGGATGTGCGCTCTGTACCTGCTAAGCTGCCTCCGGCAGAGTACTTCTTGTAGCGCTGTAGCTTATTTGTTGTGATTTTAATTTCTCTGTAGCGAAAAGAAAGAAGATGTAGCATTATCGATACCTAGTAGCGTAGAGAGATGGCTTGCTTCATCCGTTTTACTTCTCATATGAATGATCCGGAAGCCGACTTCGGAGTTCCCCGCTGAGGTCTTGCGAGGCTCTCCTCACTCTCAACGGCGAATCGAACGTTCGAGCCTCTCGCTTTACGCATGTCATGCCACACACTATCGCCATCTCCGGGCGCCATTCAGTGGCTGCTAGTCTAAATCTTGAATCTCTGTCAATGACCTAAAGAAAACCTAAGCTATGGGGCGTTGAAAGATAGATCCACGTGCAGAAAGCAAGGGCGTCCAAGAGAGACATGCGATAATCGTCAGTTAATTTCCGTTTCGCAAAAAGGATTTGAAGGCTCTGACACGCGTGCACAAGCTCTTTTGCACGACTGCGACCCGGCTTTGCTCGTTCCTACAGGATTACACGAGTATCAGTACACTTGTACTCGCTGCGAACCGACAAAGACCAGACAGCATCCCTCTTCCCTGCATCGTACTCGCAATCTCTCTCACTATCACCTTTGAATCCGAACCCATTTCCCAACCATGAAGTCAATACGTGGCCGAATGTCCTCTGCGCTGGCGTTCAAGAGGACGACCTCTGGTCGAGGTTCGCCAGGCATTACCAGAGGAGATACAGGATCTCTTCGTTCAGCGTCTCCAGCCCCCACTATTCCGATCGAAAGAACTGATAGTCCGTCCCAAGGCACCATAGCAAGTACCGAGAACCTTGATTCTCAAACTGCAGTAGCCACTGGGTCGGATGGCACACAGACACAGCCCGCCGCACTGGCACCATCCCCGCCGTCCGGTCCGGCACAAAATCAGCCAGCCACGATTGTTCAATCTCCCACCACAATCTCAAGCTCACCCGACGCTATTCCGTCCACAGCGACAGTGACGTCACCCCCTCAGAGTGTCTCTCAGGCATCGGCTTCGATCCCTACAGCAGGGACGCAGACGAGTGAAGCAGCACCTCAACAAGCTCCCGCTTCCGTCCAAGCTGAAGCCTCAGCTCCTGTCGCGATACCTCCTCAGGCCGTTACAGAATCGAAGCCCACCGAAACCGTTGCTGCAGAGCCGTCTCAGGCGACCACTCAGAAGCAAGAGCAGCCACCAGCGCCGCTTGGACAGGCGGCCCCTTCGGGGACAGCGCCAGTTCAAGCTCCAGTAGAGCCAGTTCAAGTGCCTCCAGAAGTACCCAGACCCGCTCCGGCTTCATCAGTCACAAGTTACTTCGACCTCCCCAAAACCGACTCCCCGGCCAAAGCCCCGGTCCCTCCCCCGGAACCTGCTACCATCGCAGCAGCTGTCGTGCCACCGCAAGCTGTTTCTTCTCCTGCTCCAGTTCAGGAGGTGCCAACGGCTGCGCTTCCGTCCCCCGCAATCCCGATCCCCGTCGTTCAGCGCCCCGTATCTTTACCTCGAACAAGTACATTCGATCCTGATCAACCTGCTAACACTCAGTATCGATACAACGCGCCTTCTGCGCCGGCGCCGGCTCAAACAGAACCTGTTGGAAATGGTGACCCGGTGGCGCCGGTTCAGGCCGTAGGACGGACTGTGCCGATTGAAGTTGCCAAAGACGTTCAACAGGCCACAGCTCTTCCCATCGCTCCCGCTCCCGCACCTCA
The DNA here is from genome assembly GCA_001632355.1 of Sistotremastrum suecicum HHB10207 ss-3. Taxonomy (NCBI): domain Eukaryota; kingdom Fungi; phylum Basidiomycota; class Agaricomycetes; order Sistotremastrales; family Sistotremastraceae; genus Sistotremastrum; species Sistotremastrum suecicum. The sequence continues at coordinate 3,599 of KV428069.1, read as the reverse complement.
GCCACAGGTCATCCCGACAGATAGGAGCGCCAATGCGCCGCCGTCTGCCGTAGGTCCTGCGGTTGTTCCTGTCCCTATTCTTCAGCCTGTCGCCGCACCTTCGAATCAAATACCAGCGGGATATACGTTCCCTCAACCACAAACTACAGGCCAGCAACAGCAACAGAAGGCGGTCGTACGACAGAAAGCATCCACCGTATCGTAAGTCATTCATCTAATAATTTAGAGCTCCTTCACGTTTTGTTCGTATGATTAGGGTAGCAACGACTGATCCGTTCAACAATCCGAAGTATGAAGTTCACGATCAAGTCATTTCCCCTACCGACACAGTTAGGCTTTCTCGGTGAGCTAATCGCCGAATAATTTTTGACGGGCATATCCTGACGATTTGACCACAGCCATGAAGCTTCCCAACCATCCCTACTAGATCAGCCACCACCCGCAGAAGAAGCATATCATCAAATCACTCCAACACCTGTATCAATGCCTCTTCCGGCACTTCATGAAATTATACCGAGGCGCGTCATGTTCTTACCTACCTCCGCACGCAATATTAAATCCATCTTTTCGATCTTTGATTCTACTCCTCCCCCATCTGCATCTGTCCCTGCTGCTACCGCTATACCCGGATCTTCTCATCCACGTCCTTTTCCGCCTCCAACCAAACCACCTGATGTGGATGTCGACGCTGACGTCACCATATTGACCGGCATTGAAATGAAATCTCTATCGTTGGCGAAATACAGGGGTGTCGTTCGCATCGATTCTGATAGTGGTATCCATATGCCAAGTCCCAAGAAAGGCGGAGGTCCTCTTCACGGAAGAACTCCGAGCGGCATTTCCCAACATTCTCGCTCGCCTGTACAGGAACGCCGCGATGAGTGAGACTTTGATCTTTAGACGCAATTAGGGATATATTCTGATATGTCGCGATCGTAGTGACGAGTTCCATCCGCTGCTTTCCAGGACAATTCTGCCTCGGATGGATACACGTACCGTTGATAACATCGTCAAGTCAGTCGATCCAGTTTCTTCGGAGCATGGCTGACTATTCTTGATGATAACAGTTCCTCGTGGCCCGCTCCTCAACTCAACCCAACGGTTCTTGGCTGGTCCGAATACATACTCCCTGATTCATCCTACTATTATTACCACCCCCTGAACCGCGTCGTCACTGACGTTGATCTTCGAAATCAACACAAACTTGACGAAATGACGGCTTATATCGATCGCGAGATGCAAGATAATATTCCTCAAGGCTGGGAGATGTGGGTCCGTGACACTGCGCCGAATGGTCGACACTTCGCTCCTTGGAAGATGTGGGTTTCGCATGAAAGGCAGATTGTAGGACATGAGGAGCCTGATAAATATCGGGATGATCATGACGACTATGATCGTATGTCCAAGGTCCTCTAGATGTCTCACATAGCTCTGATCCCAGTGCTTTAGGTCTAAAGCTCACGGAGGCGTATTGGTCATTCGTACAAGCTCATCCTGCTCATGCACACTTGCCGCCCAAAGCCCACGAAGAAGCTTATGAAATCCTTACCTGGAATTATACCGGTACATATTTCCTCTTGCTATCTTACCTTCTGCTTCACTTTTGACAGATGGCCTGATCACGTCCGAAAGCCCCGCTCAACCTGTGTTCACCGCCGAAGAATGTCAAGAATTGATGACCCTTCTCCGAAATCTTGGGAATGGTACGTCCTCTCATAGCTCGATGCGAGAGCTACTCATGATGCGCCACACAGGCCATCGCCCATCTCCTGGCCATTCGCGAACTGTCGCCAAGATCCAGCTCAGAGCAAGTACGTCATCAATTTCCTTATCGAGCCGTTGTTTGCTCATCTTTGCTTCCAGCTCAATGGCGTCAGAGTCTTCTTTCCTTCCCACGCAGGGCGGAGAAGCCTGCCGAAAATGCTGCTGAGAACGGTTCTGTTCTGAAGCATACCTTCCGCCATTTCTTCTTCACATTCTTCTGCCTCGGCATTCCGTACCTCTATGCAAAGGATCAAGATATCGGCCGTCATCGCGATCTGGGACATGAGTTGCATACCGGACATTTCGACCATCAAGAATCGGGACCCATTTTCACCGGATTACCCATCGTCGTAAGCAGACTCTTTCTTTGCCGATACCTTCCGTGCTGAAATTCCTTCAAGGCTGCCCTAGTCCTGAGCTCTTCGGTCACATTCCTCGCATTACCCGGTCTTGATCCCCCAGCTCGCATCGCATCAATGGCAGCTGGTCTCCTCGCCGTCATTAGTCTCGTTGCGACGCTTATCACTGGTAGGCATATTCGGAAGTCAGGAAAAAGCGCCCAACCCGACCGTGAAAGCTTATTAGTGAGCCATAACGTTAACACCTATGGCGCCGCTGCGACAAATTCCCAACAATCCTTCAATAAAAGGAACTTGCATAGATCTCAGTCGCGTTTGAGAAGCCGGTTCTCCCAAGCGCTCCCCGCTGTCCTTCTGGGATGGTCTTTGATAGCCTTGTGTGCGGCCATTGTGCTTTACGCAGTTCGAGGAGCGTTGTTCTCGAATGGGCAATCGCTAGTTCCAACTCCGACCATACAGGAGTTTAATCCGCCGCTGCGATGGCTCGTTGTCGGAACGTGGGTCGTTTTGATTGTGGCTGTTGCTGGGTCCTTCAAGTTGACGAGAAAGCGATAGGGATGATCGCGAAGATATCTATAGCCCCTTTACCTGATGATATGCAACGATAATAGTCTCCTACTCATAATAGCTTTCTCTTGCGGCTTCTCTCATCAGCATCTTGTTTCTGTATCGGATCTGATTTACGTCTCTGTCCCGAGCCACGACATGTACATAGATATATTGATATGCACTTTATGATTTACGAGTTATTTCAAATCACTGCAGTGAAAGGACCTCGCATTCACATTGATAGCCCGCGGAGCTGAAACTAACGATACATAAATATGCATAAATGTTAGCATCGAGTCGCTGAAAGAAGACGTACCTTCCAGCGCCGACTGCGGCTTCATTCAGTCATTCACGGTCCGAGGTATTCCTTGCAGCCGTCTTTGAGTTCCTGAGCAGTACAGGCACTTGCGTGAGATTTGTCAATGCCATTTCCACATAAGCAATGAGGCTAGTAATCGGTGTCAGTGACGAGAATCTTGATGACTTTGATGAATCATGATCATACGTAGTTGAATATTTGAGGAGAGGGGCTGGCTACGGCGACCGTAGCCAATGCAAGGAAAATACTGATCAAGAAGGTGCGCATGTGAGTCACAGAAGGAATTCTGGTGAGCCAAAGAACGTCTTGCAGCTCCCATATACTGTAGAATTTCGACCACTTAGGATGGTCCCTGTCCCCTTGGGCCTCCCTGTCCTCTAATAAAATTTTGGTGTCCCCTGTCCCTGGCCGCTTGTCCCGACAAATTTTTGACCGTCCCCCTGGATTTTGGGGCAGAAAAGGGCCCAAAATACTGTAAAAATTGAATAAAATATCGAAATTTCCGTCTGCCTGTGTATGAGGCTCTAGCAGTGCGTGTAAGAGTCAAAATCACCCAAATGATGTGTTTACAGAATATATTTTTCATTTACATGTCTCCCATCCTGATG